>CAUYSK010059913.1:0-85517 GCA_963575035.1 Avahi laniger
ACATCTTTGCAATTGTGAATTGTGCTGCTATAAACATTCAGGTACAGGTGTCTTTCTTATACAGCATCATTTGGTCTTTTGGGTAGATGCCCAGTAATGAGATTGCTGGATAGAATGGTATTTCTACTTGTATCTCTTTAAGATATCTCCATATTGCTTTCCACAGAGGTTGCACTAGTTTGCAATCCCACCAACAGTGCATCAGTGTTCCTATCTCTCCGCATCCACGCCAACATTTCTCAGTAGATTTCTTGAGGAAAGTATACATAATTAAAAGAAGAAATGTAAAACTCTCACTTATCCTACAACTCAGAAATAAACAGTGATATCATATGTACAGACATACACATATTGTGTCTTAATGAAAATGGGAGAATGCTATACAACTATCAGTAATGGTAGTATGTTGAATAACAATACAATGTTTTTCTCTTCTCAGTTGTTCAATTTGGTTATGTTCTATTGGCTTGTCTTCCAGGTTGCTAATTCTTTGTGAAACTACTGTTAAATTCATCCATTGGATTAATGATTTCAGATATTATATTTTTTAATTCTGGAATTTCCATAAATTATTATTTTTTTTTTTTATTTTTTTGAGACAGAGTCTTACTCTGTTGCCTGAGCTAGAGTGCCGTGGCGTCAGCCTAGCTCACAGCAACCTCAAACTCCTGGGCTCAAGCGATTCTCCTGCCTCAGCCTCCCGGGTAGCTGGGACTACAGGCATGCGCCGCAGTGCCCGGTTAATTTTTTTTTCCTATATATTTTTAGCTGTCCAATTAATTTCTTTCTACTTTTGGTAGAGATGGGGTCTCGCTCTTGCTCAGACTGGTCTCGAACTCCTGAGCTCAAGCAATCCGCCCGCCTCGGCCTCCCAGAGTGCTAGGATTACAGGCGTGAGCCACTGCGCCTGGCCCATACAATTATTTTTTAATTGATTCAAATACTCTGTTAAAATTCTTAATTCTGCCATTGATTTCATCTATTTTTTTCTTGATTCTGGTTTTTTTTTTTTTTTTTACCCAAGTAATCATGGTTTTCTAATATCTTTGTCTGCTAACTCCAATATAAGTGTCATCTTGCGGTCTACTTCTAAATCATTTTTTCCCTCTCGATTATCGGTCATATTTCCTTGCCATTAGTGATCTTATATACATACCAGATATTGTATATAAAGGAATCATAAAACCACAGGTATTATTTTTCTCCAGAGATGTTGCCTATTCCTTCTGTTATGCACAAAATATCTGGCATTAAAAAAAATAGTAGATGTGTGAAAGGCAAAGAAATATGACTGATAGTCGATAGAATAAAGGATAATAGAGGTATCCCACATATGATCCCATATTGGGTTTAGCAGGCAAGGACTTTGAAATAGCTATGATTAATATATGTATTAATCAAGGTTCTCCAGAATAACAGAAACAATATGATTATATGTGTGTGCGTGTGTATATATATATATATACACACACACACATATATTAATATATATACAATTTCATTCTCTCTCTCTATCTATCTGTCTATTGAGAGATTTTAGGGAATTGGTTCACTTGATCATGGAGACTGGCAAGTCCAAAGTCTGTAGGGTGGCCAGGTCGGCTGGAGCCCATGGGAAGAGCAGACATTAGAATTCAAGTGCAAAGGTCTTCTGCTGACAGAACTCTCTCTTGCTCTGGGGAAGTGAGACTTTGGCTCTATCCAGGACTTCAGCTGACAGGACGAAGCCCACCTGCATTATGGAGGGCCATCTGCTTTACTCAAAGTCCACTGATTTTCATGTTAATCTTGTCCAAAAAACACCCTCACAGAAACATCCAGAATAATGTTTGCCCAAACATCTGGCACTGTGGCCCCGCCAAGTGAACACATAAAATTTACCATCATAACATGTTTAAGAAATGGAAGCAAAGATTGACAAAGCAGATGAAAGAATGGAGAATTTCAATAGAATGTTAACATCTATAAAATGAATCAGGGATTGTCTCTATTTCCAGCTCAGTATTTCTGCAGTTGTTTCATCTGCTAATAATGGGCCTGGTCACCTCTTTCCCTGGTTCCCAGAATAACCCAGTATGGTTAGTGAGGCTCTAGCAGTCATGGCAGCTCGCAGGTTTGTGGGCTTCTATCCAGGTCTGTGCTTTCTTAACATAAACTGCATTTTCCTGCCTCTTCTGTCAGATGCTACTTTAGAGTGAGTTTCGTCTCTGTACAATGCTATATTGGGGTCACTATTTCATAATATCTTACTTAAATTATTTTATTTTACCTCTTTACATTAAATTTTTAATTTCATTTATGTATTAAAAATACTCTTTACGTTGATATATAAACTTCTGTATCCATAAGTATTTTCTCTTGATAATTACTAGGCACTTCTTGCATTACACTTTTCTGGGTTAGATGGTCCTTATTATCATCGAAAAATATAGATTTATATAATCCCCCACCCTTGCCTCTGGAATTTAAATTAAAAGCCCTCCTGGTAAAGCTGAGTTGTCTCCTGCCAAATTCATTATTCTATTTCAGGGAATTATGAGATGTTCTCTGCCCTTGTTACGAGATCACCTCTGATAGCACAGGCACGTTTCCAGAAAAGCAAACCTTATTTTCCTTTAGTATCATTTACCTAGCCAGCTGTCTGCTTCACAGATCCTTTTTATATTTTCCAAACACAAAAAAAGAAGCAATGAAAACAGCACCTGTGGTCCCAAGACCTTCAGTTTCCTAACTAGGACTTCAGGGTCAATAGAGATGTAAGAAATTTATTTGGAATCCTACATTAATAAAATTATACATATTGTCCTCCACTGGTTTGGTAGATTTTAAGTTCAGGAAACATTCTTTTTTCATATTGTAGCATCTTTAAAAGTAAAGCAATATCCCAGCCCCACCTCCACCCCAGTCGTCTGTTCCCACTGCATGATGACACGATATTTTTTCTTTAAGATTGAATATGAAAGCCTCAACCATCACATCAAGCCACAGATCAATCACAGCCACCACACAGAGAAAATTACCATTTGGCAACATCCATCATCTTTAAAGTGCTACCCACATCTAACGCCACCTGAGCCAGCATCCATTGTTGCCGCTTACTTCTTTCTTCAGTGAGTCCACAAGTCAACCAAAGGTCTTATTTCCTTTATTGGGAGAAGACAGAAGCACAGACATGCTTTTATGAGGGGAAACTATTTCTTTCCAATCATGAAGTCTCTCAATGCTAGCTCTCTACTCATCTCTGATTTTTATGAAGTCAATAAAGAACTGAAGCTCTCCTTATTTGTTGACCTCATCTCCCTTCCCTTTGTACCACTGATTTTGCAAAAGAGAGATATAGCTATGGATAGAGGAAATTGTTATCTATAGCCTGAAATAAAAAATGCAGGCTGCATTTGTGTTGTATTTGGTTCATGACAATGTCATAATGTAATCCCACAATAAACAAAAAACTCACTCAAGACTGTTGAACGGCCGGGCGCGGTGGCTCACGCCTGTAATCCTAGCACTCTGGGAGGCTGAGGTGGGTGGATTGTTTGAGCTCAGGAGTTCGAGACCAACCTGAGCAAGAGCGAGACCCTGTCTCTACTAAAAAAATAGAAAAAAATTATCTGGACAACTAAAAATATATAGAAAAAAAAAATTAGCCGGGCGTGGTGACACATGCCTGTAGTCCCAGCTACTCAGGAGGCTGAGGTAGTAGGATCACTTGAGCCCAGGAGTTTGAGGTTGCTGTGAGCTAGGCTGACGCCACGGCACTCACTCTAGCAACAGAGTGTGACTCTGTCACAAAAAAAAAAAAAAAAAAAGAACTTTTGAACTTGCTTAGTGATTTTCAGTTTTCTTCATCTCCGATGGGTAGCAGCCTCACTCCCTGAACTCCCAGGTACCAGGTACCCCTTCCTGCTATAAATAAGAAGTCTTATTTGCAATTGGAGGTAAATGCACACTCCCAGGTTTTGTAAGACCCATGAGGCAATAATTTATTTTTATTATTTTTTTTTTTACGTTTTAAATGGTTGAAAACAAATAAAAAGAAGAACATTTCATAACACATGAAATCATATGAAATTCAAATCTCAGTGCCTGTAAATAAAGTTTTATTGACACACAGCCACACTCTTTCATTTACATATTGTCTATAGATGTTTTTAAATGGCAAAATTGAATATTTGCACCATCGACAATTTGGCCTGCAAAGCCTAAAGGATTTAGTATCTGGCCTTTACAGAAATAGTTTGCCAACCTCTGTTTCAAAACAGAAATTGACCTAAGAGAGAGTTTTTGTCTATACTAGTGTTAACTCACAATCTCATACAAATCAGAATCAACACCATCTCACACGATTTCTCATGCTGCTCAGAAAGCCTCTCAATCTGTAGTCCACTACCATTCTCATTGCCCAGTGCAGCTACCCCAGGCCTTCTCATTTCCTCAAGATCCCAGTCTTCCCTCGCCACCCTTCATACTCTCACCAGCTGACTTCATGTTCTATTTCACATAGAGCAATTAGGGCGACATGTATGAACTGCTTCTCCCTCCCCTCCACTTATCTGCGTCTGGCATCTGGACATCTCATCTTAGCAGTCAAGACACATTCCTCAATCTATATCTATTACTTTCTCTTCCAGGATTCTATGCCATCAAATATCCCCTTTTTCCTCTAAGTCTTCAACCACAATGGGCTTAATTTTGTCACAACACATAAACGTGATTTTTTTCAAGAAACAAAGAGGATAAGAATTTAAAAAATTATCTAAACTCCATGTTTTCCTTTAGCCACAATTAATCGCCCTCATTTTTTTCACACCTAACCTACTTGCAACAGTACTCTATATTCAGTCTTCAAATATCCCCTTCCATTTCTCAAGCCACATAGATCTTAGATAGACATGGAAGGACATAAAATCTAAAAGAATCTAAGGTTGGCAGGAGGAGTCAGGCCCAAAAGGACCTTAAATTCCATTGCTAAGGACTTTGAGCTTAATCCCAAGAGTGAAGGGCAGCCATTGAAACATTTCAACCATATTTCCTATCTCTTCTTTTCTCTGGTGTATTACCTGTGTATGTTGCCCCCTCACATACTTTGCAAGAAGCCCCTGCCATCTGAGTAACAACAGAAGATCTGCAAATACACAATGGAACTATTGGTCGAGATGATGAGTCTTGTATTCGCATAGAAAGATGTGGAAATCCTGGTGGATCATCAAAAAAAGAAAGATATGATATGATAGATGTTTTAGAAAGAATGACTCATGAAAGAATGAGGAATGCATTTAATTTAGTGAATCGGAAGCAAAGGCATGAGTTAGGAACCTATTAAAATAGTCCAGATGGGGAAAAGTCTTCAACTTTATTGCAAAGGATTTTATGGGGGTCACAAAAATCAGGTTAGAAATGAAACTGAGCTCTTTGGGGAAAGATGCTTTTTAAGTTCACAATAAAGCCTTCATAATGATTAACTATAACCTTTTCACTTCTAAAGAAGTCATATTCCGTTTAGTTCAGAACATTTATGAGTAACTGGTGCTGCTGGAGACAGTGTGTTTAGGATGTACTTCATCCACACCAATGAGAGTCCTTGCCTTATGTGGACCTGCTGCCATGAGGATCTTCTATTCCACTGGAGTCTGATGTCCAGAATCTGAATTGTCCCATCCTTCCCTATAGAGAATTCCCATTACAATAAACTCCATTAGTGCAGGTGTAATGGTTAATTTTATGCGTCAACTTTACTGGGCCATGGAGTGCCCAGTTAAACGTTATTTCTAGGTGTGCCTATGAACATGTTTCAGGATGAGAATAGCATTTGAATCAGTGTACTTAGTAAAGTTCACTGTCCTTTCCACTACGGGTGGACCTCATCTAATCTATTGAGGGCTTGAACAGAACAAAAGGTGGAGAAAGGAGGAATTTTCCCCACTCTCCTTTTTTCTGCTTTACTGTTTGATCTGTGAAATTCCATCTCATCTTCTTCCACCCTTGGACTTGGATTTATACCATGAACTCCCCTTGTTCTCAGGCCTTTGAACTCAAACCTAATTACACCACTGGCTTTCCTGGGTCTCCAGCTTGCAGATGGCAGATTAAGGAATTTCTCAGCCTCCATAATCACAAGAGCCTATTTCTCTTAATCTATTCGTCTATATATCTATGATCTCCTATTGGTTCTGTTTCTTTGGAAAACTCCAATTAATATAGCAGACAAGGAGTCTAACTCATCATTCTTCAGATTCTAGTACATATCACTTGGTATATAGAAGACATTCAATAATATTTTGAAAGATTGAATGAATAAGCAAGCAAAGAAACCTGTGAACTTAGAAGTGACTGCTGTCATTCATCCAATATTTATTAATTATTGAACACACACTTTGTGACCAGAACTGTTCTAGACACTGGAATTTGAGTATGAAAAAGACAAAGTTTCTGTTTTTAGAAGTTTTAGAGTCTAGTTTGTGGAGGAGACCACCAAAGAGATAACGTGAATATAATGGACACATTCTTTAGAGGGTGTTACTGATGTGTATAAAACAAATACCTATTTCAGACAAGGGAGAGGAATGCTGGCTTCCAGAGTGAGATTATATTTAAGATGAGGCTGAGGGTAAATTGTAATTATCCAAGGGATAATGATGAGAGATGAAGCTAGACAAAAGCCAAACCAGGAAGTGTTTCTATACCAAGGAGTTTGGGCTTAATGCTGGGTGAACCAACAGTGACGAATCTTTAAAAGAGGTTCTCTCTAATTAAGATAGAATTCAGATAAAGAGTGAGATTGCAGACAAGGACACACACAAAAAAGAGAGAGTTCCTACTGCAGACTGGCACTGCAGTACTGACCATGGGGTGTCCATTTGCAGTGTATGTTACACAATAAAATGATTATTGTGGGTAGTTAGTTTCTGTCATTGTATTAATACTTCTGTAGAATTAAAGAAGTTTTTCTGGGCTTACCTGGTAAATTAGTCAACCCTCTTAATACTCTTTCGATGGGCAAATGTGTTCAGAGTTCTAATTATCACCTTAAAAAGGACTTTAGAAGTACCACCTAATTGTCATTTAGATGTTGTTTCCATGTATACTTTTTTTAAAGAAATATGCAGATGGGCATGACCTTTTTCTGTAAGATGTCATCAAAATATAAAGTTATCTAAAATAAAACATGTACCAAATTTACAGAAATTAAATTCAAAAGCAATGAAATTATTTAAGAAAGAACCAATTTGAGTCAAAAGAGAATATTCTATTGATTTTCATGAAAATTTTATTTTACATTAACTTGAAAGTTTATAACTTACATAGAATGGCTTAATATTTTCAGAGAGGTTTCATTTACTAAATCATAGATGGCTAAACCTCTAATTATAGGACTTCTGTATAGATCTAATCCATCTTGGTTTAAACAAATGTTTTTTGAGTACACGTTATGTGGAAATCGCCGTATTGGGTGAAAAGGAAATACACAAAAGTTCTGGTGAAGATTGGCTCCTGCCCTCAAGGAGAATTGAAGTTAGTGAGGGAGATATATACAAAATGATAACTAATAACACAATCTTTGTAATAACAGAGTAGAAGATGAATTAGTGGTAAGATAATCAAGATCATTGTAGTTCCAAGGAACAGGCAATTAAATTTAGTTCGAAGTGGAATATTAGCCGAGTTCTAAATGTTGGATCCACTTTTAATAGACAGATAAAAGAAGGGAGCAGGCCATCTGGCTTTTTACTTCAGCATGCTATTGAAACCATCGTCTAAAACATTTCTAATAGCCTCCTAATTGCTATCTCTAATAGTCTTTCCTCAGCTTTCAGTTCATATCCTCTTTGCAGCATTTGACTTTGAAATTTTCTCCCTCCCTGGTCCCTGCGTTATCGGTTTTCTGAGTGTCGACGCCATTTCTTTGGTTGGATGTTCTTCCCTCTGTAGTGTGGGTCAGGAACATTATGTGCGGGGGATCGTATCATGCCTTATTCCTACCTCGTATTGCCTCCTGTTGCTCAGGTTCCCCTCTCAGACAGAGGCAGTAAAACTGAGGAACTGATGTGCAGTTTGCAATGGGCAGGGTAAGGCTCTTCCTTTTGGCTTCAGGAAGATGGAGTAGATCAGCGATCTTCAACCTGGCCACTCAGGGAATGGCCTGAATATGAATATGCTTCTTCCTCGCTCCCTGGACTCCTTAAGACTCTGATGTCATAAAATTGGGTTAAAAGGGCCACTGGTGAAGCTGGTGCAGAGCTAGCCATGAGAAAAGTTAGGCTAAAATTCTGGGGTATCTAGTCTGGCACAAGTATTTCATGCTGCAAGCCGCTATATCTAAGCTGGAGAAATGAACAAAGAGGTAGAAGAGAGGATGACATTGCTGTGTATATAATTTGTGCATAAGCAGCTAATTGTCCCACGATTATGTTCCTTTAGTCCGTTTGCCTGTTGATGGAATGTTACACTCTTCACACCCATGAGTTGTTGTTATGCTTTTAAAATAGGGTATGATTGTGCTGCCATTTCTGCATTTGAACCCTTAGTGAGCACTGACCTTTCCAATCTCTGAGTGATTAAAGCTCTTATTAATCTCCTGTGGGGCTGCGGACACTCTAAGGCAGCAGAGTAGTGGGTGTTCATTACCACGTGGGGTTCTAATTAGGCAGCTAAGATCCGTCTCTGTCCCTGTGTCTGCTATCTAACAAAGCTATAAATATAGACAAGCAAGAAAAAACACACGGAGCCATAACCAAAAGAAAGGAGTGTTGACATGGCAGGGCAGATCTTTAAACCCAAACAACCACTCTCCCGGGACCTAATCAGGCTCTTCTGGAAAACTGCATCTGGATGGGGTGGCACAGTATGGGAGAAAATCTGAGAGGGTCTAGATCAGCCCTGGAAATAATTATTGATTGGGTTGTATTGTTAAATCCCTTTTGCACCTGCGATTCTATGAAATGCAATTCTAAGAAAAGGTGAAAAGGATTGCAGTCCCTTGGTGTCAAAAGAGAAGAAAGAGGGATTTAATAATAATCGTTATGCGTGGCCAGAATTTTAATAGAGAGAATAATGACCACATTCTTCGCTTCCCAACCTAGGGAAGAAATGAGTTCAAATTGCAGCTGGGAGCAGTTTGATTGGTTAATTAATATTTGGGGGGCCCTTACAAGACACTAAACCCTTTGCAGGGAGCTGGTAGGTAGTTAGTGCACAATTCTTGGCGGGGGACCTAAAAATGTGCCAGATGTTGCACATAAAACCCTCTGACACTGACAGTGAACTGATCAGTTTAGGTTTCAGGAAGCATGCGGAAGATTGTTAAATACTGGAATGAACGCCCAAGAAGGGAATTCTTTATCCTCTCGGCATCCCTGAAGATTTTTGTAAACAGGAAAGAAATTCATTAAGCTGAAGTCAAGGAGCTGGCCTGACTTGAGATTGGCTCTATAAAGACTCAGCCCTTAGGACGAGCAAGACACAACCCTCTTCCTTCCTCCACCCCCAGTGCTGTGCATCTGAGGTACCAAAAACAGACACGTTGAAGGTTCAGCCACCAGATTTCATTCATTTGCATCATCACTCTTTGGTATTTTCTTCTGACCCAAGTCTAGTTGCTTGGGAATCTCCATCGCTAGAGCCCTTCCTCTCTTTCCATCTCTATGTCCACCTGGGCAGGGTTTAGCTATTTGAAACCTATTTCAGAAGAGGTAGGAAGAGCAGTCTGTGAACCTGATACCCCATGTTAGAGAACTCAGTGCTCTAAGATGCGGCTGGCTCCTTGGCTAGCCCCTTTTAGCATCACTGTGTGCTAAATGGGGATGCATGTGCACTATTCAGAGACCAGTTTTCACAGCATTTAACTATAAATCATAAATAAATTCTTGGAGATGGCACTTTTTTAATTAAAATTTTTATTTTTTAAGATGAAATTTTAAATAAATGGGCTATCACGTTATTATGCTTATTGGATGCTCTAGTCTCTTATTAACCCTAGAGAACATTTAGAAATACAATATTAACATATTGTTAAGATTTACAGTCTATAGTAAAGAACATTAAAAATAAGCTCGATACGTCCACATGAACTTAAATAAAACGATCCTGGTGAAGCACTTAGCAGAGAGCCTGACACATGGCGAGTGCACCCCAAGTGCTAATCATCACATGTATCTACTTTGTCCAAATGTGGTTCATAAGTCAGCCCTTGATTATGGGGACAGGGTTGGAGTGGGGGGCTAATGTTTGGGTTACCTAGTCCCCTCACATTTGTGCCCACGGCTTCCCTCCTTCTTCCTGGTTTGTGTGGCTATTTTCCTGCTATGACCACTATGATCACTGTGGACAAAGGAAATGAACAGTTAATTAGCCATTTGTGCTGCGTTGTAGCATCAGTGAACGGTTTAGTAAGGAAGGTGGTTAGCATTATTGACTAAAATCATTTTAGCATTAATTTTTGCTGTTTCTGGTTTTCCTTTTAAATCCTGAGAGTGAGTGGCACTTTCTTTAAGCTTTCTGGACAGCTTCTTTCCTTGAGTATAGCCTTCCAGAGGCTGCCAGTGGGGCAAAAGCAAACAAACAAACGAAGGCAAAACTTTTCTCCTTGGACTTTTAGAATGATAAAGTATTGGCATCGGAATTATATTCATATCTGGAAGTGAAATCTTTGGGCAGCTCAGTGCAGACATTGGGCCAGAGGTCCCGGATATCACTAAGAGACCTTCTCCATGCAGGCTGGAAAACATAATAGGATAATCAGTGATATGTTACTGCTTTTTAGGGGAGTTCCTTTTAGCTCTGAAATCCCATGTACTTTGCCAAGACAAATTCCTTGTGATCTCAAATCTGCTTCAATAATTAGCCAGCAGCAGGTATGCTGAAGGAGAAAAGAGGGCAAGGAAAGAAGACAACCTGCTTTCAATCCTGTCTCATTTTCACTCACTAGTGAAGTGGAAACTATTACTTGGGTTATACCCAACTCTGGAAAATATGATCACTAAATATGATCATCTAATTTCTTTGGGAAAATGTGTTGCCCCTCAGCATCCAGCCTCCAACCTTCTCTGCACGTGCCATGGTCCCACTACTGAGCTCCATCCTCTCCACTGTACTTTTAAAATTGCCTATGTATCAGTCTATTCAAATTTCCCTGACCAGCTATGCTTTCCTGTAGCACTGTACATTAGCTCATTCTGTTCCCACTGCTAGCATTCCTTTCCATCATGTTTGCATGCTGAACTCTCATGCATATTGTGCATCTAGCAGAGCAGGTGGGGATTTCTCATTGGCTCCCGCTGTGCTGTTATAGTGCCTCGATCTACTATTAATATATGGTTGGTGCATTTATCTCATTTTATTATAATCATCTGTGCAGATGTCTGTCTGCCTTCTCTAAATTGTGAACTTCCTTAGGTAGAAAACTGTATTTGATTCCCAGACCCTAATATACAACCGAATCAAATGAAATTGCTGATATTTGACTTTTTAAAAATCTAAAGCCATATGATACAGCAATTTCATATGGTTCAATTTTATACATTGCTGACATAAAGAACTATTAAAAATTTCTCTCCTGAGTGAAGGAATGAATGATCCACACCTATTCATGTAATACATGATTTTCTTTCATTGTAATGTAATATTAAGAATCAGAGTTTTGTTGGCCTTATAAATGAGCTGGCAAGAGTTTCTTCTTCATTTTCCGAGAGTCACGTAAAATTGGTATTAATTGATCCTTGAATGAATGATATGATTTATCATAGATTGATGAATTCTATTCCTTTTATTGATACGGGGCTTTCCTATTTTCTATAAAATGTGTTTTCAAGGAATTTTTTGATTTTATCAAAGTTGTCAAATTTGTGGAGAAAAGTTGTTAATGCTGTTGCCCTGTTATCCTTTTTAATGTCTAGGGAATCTCAAGCAATACCTCCAATTTCATTCCTAATGTTGGTAATTTGATCTTCTCTTTTTTCATCAGGATTATTCTTTCGAAAACCCCAAATTTCGGTTATCAGTTTTTTTCTGCTGCTTGTTTTCTAGTTCATTGGTTTTTGCTCTGATATTTATTATTTATTTGTGTCTGTATACTTAGATTTAAGATTTTTTTTTTTTTTTTGTCTATCTGCTTAAGGTAGAAATACAGATTTTTTTTTTTTTTTACTTTAAGTCTTCTTTTCTAACATAAGCATTTGAAATGCATAAATTTACCTATGAGCATTACTCTAGGGGCATCCTTCAAATTTCGATATGTTATATTTCACTATTACTCAATTTTAAGTATTTTGTAATTTCCCTATCACTTCTTTGACCCATGGGTTATTTAGAAATGTGTGCTTTTTTTTGTTTTTAATTTACAAATCAGGTTTTAAAATTTGTTCATACTTATCCGATGGCCAAGATCTTGGTGAAAATTTCCTATTCATATGAAAAGAATGTGCATTATGATGCTCTTGGGTGTAGTGTTCTGTAAATGTCAATTAGATCAAGTTGGTTGATAATAATGTTTAGTTAGATCTTACAATTTTTTGTCATTTTTTGCCTACTTTTTTTTAGCAATTACTGTGTGAATAGAATTGAAATATCCAACTTTAGCTGTAGATTTGTCTGTTTCTCTTTTCAATTTTGTCAGTTTTTGCTTTATGGATTTCGATACTCTGTTATTAGGTGAATACATATTTAAAGTTTGTATGTCTTCCAGGTAATTGCTCTTTTTATCATGTAATATTTCTCATTATCTCTTGTAATATACTTTGTCCTGATGCCTATTTTGTTTGATATTAATACACCCAGATCATCTTTCTTATTCTTCCTGTTTGCATGATATATCTTCTTCCATCCTTTTACTTTCAACTTACCTATTTCTTTATATTTAAAATGTATCTTGTGTAGACAGCTAACAGTTGAGTTTTGTTTTTCTATCCAGTCTCTTCATCTCTGTCTTTTAATCGGGATTTTAACTCCATTTACATATTATGTAATTATTGTTTTTGTTTGAATTAAGTCTGTCCTATTGCTATTTATTGTTCATTTGTATTTTTTTCTTTTGTTGTTTTCTGTTATTCATTTCCCAGACTCACTTTGTGTTAACCCTGTATTTTTAAATTGCTGATTTATTTCTTCTATAAACTTCTTAGCTATAACTTTCTTTTTTATTATTATTTTGTGGTGTCTCTATGACTAATGACATGTATCATTAACTTCTCACACTTCACATCTGATACATCCTGATTCTCAATTGCTATTGTCTATTTTATTTACCTGTCCTTATTTTCTGTGTGATCATTGTCATATCATTTACTTCTTCATATGTTTTGAACACCACCTTATACTATTATTATTTTGTTTTAAACAGTAAATTTTTAAGTAACTTATGAGAGTAAGTAAACATAGTCATTTATATATCTACCCACTGATTTACCATTTATACCTGTAGATTTGAGTCTCCATGTACCATCATTTCTTTTGAATTTAAAAAATATCTTTTAACATTTCTGACAGTGCATGTCTGCTCTCAACACATTTTCTCAGCCCTCATTTATAGAAAGAAATGGTTTTTATTTCATTCTTGCTTGTGAAATTTTTACTGGCTGTAGAATTTCTGGGTTGATTTTTTCCCTTTCTTTTTAGCAGTTTAGAGAGATTGTTCCATTGTTTTCCCTCCTCTATTGTTCTCATGAGAAGTCAGAGCATTGCTATTGTTGCCTCTATTCGATGTGCTCTTTTTATTTGGTTTGCAGCAGTTTGACTGTGATGAGCTTAGCTGTGGTTCTCTTTATACTTATCCTGTTTGGTGCTTGCTGAAGTTCTTGGATCAATGGATTGATCAAGTTTTTAAAATATAATATGGGAAGTTATCTGCCATTATATCTTAAAATATTTGTACAATATCACTCTGTTCTTTTTCTTAGGCACCAATTGCACAAAAATTAGCTCATTTGGTAGTGTTCTGTATGTCCCTGAGGCTCTATTTAATTTGTAAATCTTTTTTCTTTCTGGTCTTAAAATTAGATAATTTCTATTTATCTGACTTCAAAATCACTGACTTTTTTATGCCATCTTGAATATGCTAATGAGTCCATCCAATGAGTTTTTTATTTCAGTGATGTACTTTTCAATTTTAGAATTTCATTTGGTTCTTTTTTTATAGTTTTCATTTCTATGTTGAGATTATCTATGTTCATTCATTTAGATCATATTTTCCTATAATTTTGTGAGCACATTTTTATTTAATTCTTTGAATATATTTATAATAGCTACTTTAAATATTTGTTCTGCTAAGTCTAACATCTGGCATCTTGGGTTCAGTTTCTGTTAGCAGCTTTTAATCCTAAGTCTACGTGACAGTTTTCTCTTTCTTTTTGTGCCTATTGATTCTTGGTGAATATTGGTATTATGGACAATACACATTAGAGTCTCCAGCTTCTGTTACCTTGCCTCGATATCTATTGATGCTTGCTTTAGCAGACAGTTCAATTATTGGCTTATCACATTGATCTAATCTGCCAAGACAGCCCTCAAACTCTATATCCACACTGGATCTTGCCAGCATTTCATTTTAGGCTTACTGGAGGGGGTCTAGCATAAGTCTTGCTCTATATGTGGTTTTTACTCTAAAGGCCACCATTTTGGTGTCTCAGCTAGACCACAGTGTGTTAAGGAGTAGATCTAATCATTCTGGCAGGGCACAAATTCCAAAATCTCCAGGCACTGCTTTTCCCCCAGCAGTGCCTGTAGTAGCTATATTCTACTTTTAATTCCATAGCAGCTGTCACCTGGTAAACTGGTTGTTTTGCTCAGTGGGGGACTCCCTCAGCCATGGACTTACAGGGAACTCCCAGAGAGACTGGTGAGGCTACTTTTTTGCAGTTTCCTCCTCTCTGGTTTGCCACCCTGTAGATTTCAGAATCTCCAGCTGCTTTCTAATGTGATCTCTGCTGCTTCAGCTTAGCAGAAGCATAGAGCTCTGCTCTGACCCCCACTTTCTGCAGTGTGGTTGGGAAACTGCCTTCAGGTAGAAATCTAGGAAATTGTGGGGCTCACCTCTTCTTAGCCCTTTCAGTCTTGTGCTGTCTGTTTTTCATTGCCTGAAAGCAGTTGTAGTCAATGTTTTATTCTTGTCTATGGCTGTAAGGCTACTCCAATACAGTTATTCTGTTATGGCTGAAAATAGAAAATATTTATATAATCTGTATCAAATTTCCTCATCAGGAATGATAATTTTTCTTTTTAGTAAGCAACTAATTAATAATAGTTGATAGCATGGCTTACTCTATGCCAAGCATCGTTTCGTTTGTTTTTTTTTTTTAAATTTCAGAATATTATGGACAAGCATTGTTTTGAGTGTCTTACTTATTAAATTCTCTTAAATAGCTATCTAAGTTAGGTGTGTTATTATTCCTATTTTTAAGTACAGAGATTTACACACAGACTAAGTGAATAGCCTGAGTTTATACATGTACAGAGTTACTGAGTTACACCCTAGTTTGAGCTTCTGTACCTTAACAACTGTACTATCTTACCTTCTGGTAGAAAGTGGCTAAGCAAGGGGAAAAGGTCAGGATGGGGAGCACATTGGAATTCATTAGTAAAGGGATGAGTTGTAGAAATTTAATCACAGCAAGTTCGGGCTTCAGGCCTTTGGCTCGCTGCTACCCTGTCCCGGCACGTTTACTTCATTTCACTAGGTTGTTTTGTATTCACCGTTAAGTACTACATATTTAGAGAAAAAGTGCTGGGAATAATAGTGAGATTCATTCTTATTCTCTTCCTCATCTTTACCCACTGTCTTTTCTTTTTCTTAGTTTGGATGTGAGCTCATAAAATGTGTCACCAAAAGAAGCTGGTTTAAAATGTAAACCTTTGGGTGGAATAATGTATCCTGGATTGGCCGTTTGATCTATCTGTGACAAGTGCTAAAACACACGTGCATTGATTTTCTTTGAGGAGTGTATTTCTAAGAGTAATTTAATAGTAGTATTGAGCATAGCGTTTACTAGCGGGGAGGAGGGGGGGAGAATAGATGAAGAGAGGGAACTGCTAATGGCGTTTTCCTAATGCAATTGCTTAGGTCAGTGGAAAGCTGTCACAGCTTAATGCACTTGCTTTTTGAGGATGTTATCATGTACAGGATTAAGCCATTCCAAAACATAAAAACAACAGCCGCTTGTTAGAGTGGGAGCTTGTTAAAGACCTTCTATCAAGCAGTTATGATCATCTGAAGAAAGAAGCTATGGCTCTTATTTTTCCACCTTTAATTCTATAAGTCAAGTCTAAGTGCTAGGAAGAAAAAGCATTTAACTTTCCAAAGAGGGTAGGAAATAACACAATAAATTGCTTCAAAGACCCCTCTCTTCCATTTTCCATCTACCTATGGGGATCAGATTTTATTTCTAGAGGAAACTGAGGGATTTTTGTTCTGCTATATTTCTGGAAACAGGAGACAATTTAATTTCTGACATGCCTTTGACCTGATGCACTATTCTGGTATTCAGGGTGGGAATGTAGACCCATCATTGAAACCACATCTTCTGTTGCTTAGAATTATCCAGAGAATTTGCTGTAGTACCCTATATTTTAAATTGGTATATATTTTCTGCCGTTGTTTTTTTGTCGTTGTTATGTTCAGGATATATAATTCAGAAAATCTAACAGGGAGATAACTAAGGATGTTGTGACTGAATCACAAAGAAGGTTTTAGAAATCATTTCTATGAAATCCTTAAGAGTCAGTTCTCCATTCACTTCTTGAGCAGATGTTTATTCAGTACCTGGAGGCTGGTGAGCACAGGTCATGCTGAACATGGAAGGGGCAGTTCATGGTGAAGCCGCAGAGGCACGCAAGGCCTGAGAAAGCAGTCCGTGCTGACGACTGCAGATTTAGCTTTAAGTACAATAGGAAGTCATGGGAATGCTTTGTGGGTGGGGGTGACACGATCTGGTTCAGGGTGAAGAGTGGACTATGGGAAAGAAGGGAAGGGGGAAGAGAGTTGAGAGGACAGAGATGGTCATGGTTTGGACTAGTGAGGGCAGGGAGAAGGGGACTTGTTCCAGATATAAATCTGGGTAAGAAGCAAGATTTTCTAATGATCATGAAGAAAAGGGAGCAACCAAGAATGATTTTGGCTTGAATTTGGTGATTATCGGTGCCATTTACTGAGATGGTGAAGGCTGGTGGGGGGGTGATGGGAGGGTTGGGGGAAGATGACAGATTCGAAGGGAGAGAAATCAAGAGTAGCATCTGAGAAACATTAGCTTTGAAATGGCTTAGGATCATCTAAACGGGAAGGTCCAAAGTTGGAAATTTTATTTAGTTCAAAATGTAATTGTTTAGAGGGCAGGGACGTCATCTGTCCTAATAAGCACTTAGAATATTGTGTGGCACATAGCAGCACTCAATAAATACTCCTTGAATTCATGAGTCAAAGCTCAAGAGAATAGGTTGAGACTTAAACCTGGGACACATCAACATGTAGAATTTATTTTAAACACAGGAATGAAAAAGCTAAAGATAACAAAAAGTTATCTAGGTCTCAGTTTCTTCTCTATAAAAAGCACTTTAACATTATAACCTCAGAGCTTTCTTTAAGTGCTAATATTTAATACAATTTATTTGTTTGGGTTGAATAGTTTCTTGGAATTATGGAAAGAAATAGACCACTTAATGTTCCTCTTATTGGCTTATCCTGGGAATTGGCTACGTCTCATGCTGGTGTGCAGTGGGAAGAACAGAGAACTGGTACGCTCATTCTGGAAGACCTACTGTTCTCTCCGTGCACAGGCCTTTGGGGTCTTTCTCAGTTCTGGTATAAAAGTGATAAAATAGAAGTCTGTGTCAAAAATATTTCTAAAACAAAACTACCAGTTGGTTCTTTAAAAGAGTCAATGATATTGACAAACCTTCAGCTAGACCGATCAAGAGAAAAAGAAAGAAGACTCCAATTACTAAAATCATAAATGAAAGAAGGAACATCACTGCTGACATTAGAGAAATAAAAAGGATTATAGAAGAATACAGTGAATAATCATGTTCCTATGAAATAGATAGCTTAGATTAAATGAGAAATTCCTAGAAAGACACACATTGTAAAAACTGACCAAAGAAGAAATTAAAAAATTGAGTAGCCCTATAAAAAGCAAGTAAATTGAATTAGTAATCTAAAAACTATCCACAGAGAAAAGTCCAGGCCCAGATGGCTTCACCATTGAATTATATCAAACATTTAAAGAAGAAATAATACCAATTTTTCATAAACTTTTTCAAAAAATAGAAGACCAGGGAATACTTTCCAACTCTCTAATACCAAAACCAGACAAAGGCATCAAAAGAAAGAAAACTACAGAACGATATTTCTTATGAATATAGATTCAAAAATTTTCAAAAAAACCTAAGAAAACCAAATACAATGATATATAAAAGGATCTATATCATGACTAACTATGATTTGTTCCAGGCATATAAGATTTGAGTCACATCTCAAAATCAATCAGTGTAATTCACCATACTAATAGAATAATGGATAAAAGTCACACAATCATTTCATCGATAAAAATTTGACAAAATCCAACACCCCTTTATGATAAAAAACATCCAAGAAGTTAGAGTGGAAGGGAACTTTCTTACCTTGATAAAGGGCATATTGGAAAATTTCATAGCTTATTCTTTCATGGTGAAAGCTATGTTCGCACTTAGCACTTCTATTCAGTATTGTAATATGAGTTCTAGCTAGGGAAATTAGTACAAAAAACAAACAAAAAACAATCAGAAACATTTGGATAAGAAAGGAAGAAGTAAAATAGTCTTCTGCAAATAACATGATATTATGTATAGAAAATCTTAAGTAATCCATTAAAAACTATTAGAATTACTAAAAGAGTTAAGGAAGATTGCAGGATAAATCAATATATAAAAATAAATTGTATCTTTATACACTAGCAATGAACAATCCAAAAATAAAATTAAGAAAAACGATTCCATATGTAATAATATCAAAAAATTAAATACTTAGGAATAAATATAACAAAAGAAGTGTAAAACTTATAGTCTGATAACTATAATACATTATTAAAAGAAATTAGATAAGACCTAAGTAAATAGAAAGACATCCAATGTTCTTATGATGAAAGACTTAATATTGCTAAAGAGGCAATATTTCCCAAATTAATCAAGATTCGACATAATTCACATCAAAATCCTAGCTGACTTTTCTGAATTTGACAAGTAATGATAATGTTCACATGGAAATATAAGTGGTCCAGAATAGCCAAAACAATCTTTACAAGTGACTAAGTTGGAGGAATCATATTTCCCAATTTCAAAACTTAATGCAAATTGCAACGGTCAAGACACAATTATGCTGGCATAAGCATAGACATATACAAGTATACCCCATGTTATTGAGCTTCACTTCATTGTCGTTTGCAGATATTGTGTTTTTCACAAATCTAAGAATTGTGGCAACCCTGTGTTGAGCAAGCCTATTGGCGCCATTTTTCTAATAGCATGCATTCACTTCATGTCTCTGTGTCACATTTTAGTAATTCCCACAATATTTCAAACATTTTGATTACTGTTATGTCTGTTAGGGTGATCTATGATTAGTGATCTTTGATGTTACTAGTATAATTGTTTTAGGGTGCCATGAACTGCACCTATATAAGATGCCAACCTTAATTGATAAACATTTTCTGTGTTTTGACTGTTCCACCCACCACCAGCCGTTTCCTCATCTCTCTCCCCCTCTCTAAGACTCTAACTATCCTCAAATCTATGAATGGACTAATAGAGGTGAGGAAGCTGCAGCAGAAATGTTAGAAGCTAGCGGAGGTTGGTTCATGAAGTTTAAGGAAAGAAACCATCTTCATAATATAAAGGTGCAAGGTGAAGCAGCAAATGCTAACAGAAACTGCAGCAAGATATCCAAAATATCTAGCTAAAATAATTGATGAAGCTGGCTAAACTAAACAACAGATTTTCAATGTGGATAAAAAAAGCTTCTGTTAGAAGAAGATGCCATCTAGGACTTTCATAGCTAGAGAGAGGTGGCTTCAAAGCTTCAAAGGACAGCCTGAATTTCTTGTTAGTGGATAATGCAGCTGGTGACTTTAAGTTGAAGCCAGTGCTCATTTACCATTCTGAAAATCCTAAGGTCTTTAAGAATGATGCTAAATCTACTCTGCCTGTGCTCTATAAATGAAACAACGAAGCCTGGAAGATAGCACATCTGTTTACAGTGTGGTTTATTGAATATTTTAAGCCCACTGTTGAGACCTACTGCTCAGAATAAACATTCCTCTCAAAACATTACTGCTCACTGACAATGCACCTGGTCACCCAATACCTCTGATATACAAGAAGATGAATGTTTTCATGCCTGCTAACACAACATTCATTCTGCTGCCCATTGATCAAGGAATAATTTCAACTTTCAAGTCTCATTATTTAAGAAATACATTTCATAAGGCTATAGTTGCCATAGCTAGTTATTCCTCTGATGAATCTGGCCAAAGCAAATTGAAAACCTTCTGGAAGCGACTCACCATTCTAGATGCCATTAGTGATTCATGAAAGGAAGCCAAAATGTCAACATTAACAGGAGTTCAGAAAAAGTTGATTCCAACTCTTTCAGAGGTTCAAGACTTTAGTGTAGGAGGTAACTACAGATGTGATAAAATAGCAAGAAAACTAGAATTAGAAGTGGAGCCTAAAGATGTGACTGAATTGCAGCAATCTCACGATAAAACTTGAACAGATGAGGAGTTGATTCTTCTTACGGATGAGGAAAGGGAGTGGTTTCTTGAAATGAAATATACTCCTGGTGAAGATGCTGTGAAAATTGTTGAAAGGAAAACAAAGGATTTAGATTAGAATATTACATCGACCTAGTTAAGAAAGCAGTGGCAGGGTTTGAGTGGATTATCTCAATTTTGGAAGAAGTTCTACTGTGGGTAAAATGCTACCAAACAGCAATCACATGAAACAGAAACATCTTTTGTGAAAGGAAGAGTCAATCAACATGACAAAATTTATTGTTGTCATTTTAAGAAGTTGCCACAGGCCAGGTGCTATGGCTCATGCCTCTAGTCCTAGCATTTTAGGAGGCTGAGGCAGGAGGACTGCTTGAGCCCAGGAATTTGAGGCTGCAGTGAGCTATGATTGTGCCATTGCACTCCAGCCTGGGTAACAGAGTAAGACCCTGTCTCTTAAAAAAAAGTTGCTGCAGCCACCCTAAGCTTCAGCAACCACCACCCTGATCAGTCAGCAGCCATCAACATTGAGGCAAGACCCTCTACCAGCAACAAGATTATGACTTTCTGAAGGTACATGATGGTTAGCATTTTTTAACTATATAGCATTTTTAAATTATGTGCATTGATTTTCAGACATAATGCTATTGAACCCTTAATAGACTACAGTATAGTGTAAATATAACTTTTTTATGCACTAGAAAACCAAAAAAATTGTACTGCTCTCTCAAATGTGATAGTGACTTAATTGAGGTGGTCGGAAGCCAGCTTACAGTATCTCTGAGGTATGCCTGTAGATAAATAGAATAGAATTGAGAGTTCAGAATAAATACTTTCAGAATTAATTGATTTTTAACAATATTGCCAAGACAATTTAATGGGGAAAGGAATAATCTTTACAGAAAATGAGGTAGGGATATCTGGATATGCACATGCACATAATGAAATCGGAACCCTTTTTCACACCATACACAAAGATTAATCCAAAATGGCTCACAGACCTGTACGTAAGAGCTAAAGTTAGAAAACTGCTATAAAACAATACAGGAGTAAATCTTTATGACACTGAGTAGGCAAAACCTTTTTATATATGACTTCAAAAACACAGGTGACAGATGAAAAAAATTATATTTTATCAAATTTACAAGCTTTTGTTCTTCACATGATACCCTCAAGAAAATGAAAAGAAAACACACAGAATGGAAGAAAATATTTGCAAATTTTGTATCTGTTAGGGGACTTTTATCCAGACTATATAAATAATCATTGTACCTCAATAATAATCAGACACGTAACCCAATTTATAAATGGGCAAAGGATTTGAACAGTTATTTCTCCAAAGGAAGATATATAAATGGCAAATAGGCATATGAAAAGACCCTCACCTTAGCCATAAAATGCAAATGAAAATAAGAGTAAGATACACTTCACGCCTACTACCATGGTTAGAATAAAAAATGGATAACAGTGAGTGTTAGTGAGGATGTGGAAAAATTGGAACCCTCATATACTGCGGGTGATCGTGCAAAGCTATTTAACCACTTTGGAAAACAATCTGGCAGCTCCTCAAAAGGTTAAACATAAAGATACCATGTGACTTACTAGTTCTATTTCTAAGGTATATATTCAAGAGAAATGAAGACATACCCACACAAAAACTTGTACACAGCAGCATTAGTTGTGAGAGCCAAAAAGTGGAGTCAACATAAATGGCCATCAATTTATGAATGGATAAATAACATGTGTTATATCAATACAGTTGAATATTATTTAGTTCATAAAAATCAATGTACAGTTGTCCCTCGGTATGTGCAAGGGATTGGTTCCAGGACCTCCCTCAGATACCAAAATCTGCATATAACCTATACACACTCTCCCATAAAATTTAAATCATCTCTAGAGTACTTACAATACTTAATATACAATGTAAATTTTGTGTAAATAGTTCTTAAATGGCATTGTTTATGAAAAATGACAAGAAAATAAGTCTGTAGAGTTCAGTACAGATGTAATTTTTAAAAAATATTTTTTATACCCAGTTGGTTGAATCCACGGATGTGGAACCCACGGATACAGAGGGTTGTCTGTATTGTGTGAAGTTTATGAGTATCAGCTTAAAACTCAAGCAGACCTGGGTTAAGTCAGTACTATGCCACTTTCTAGCTAAATAAGAGCTCAGACCAGATTTTCTCTTCTGTAGATGGAAGTAATAATAGCACCTACCTCAAAGAACTGGACCACGGATGAACCTTGCAAGCAGTGCGCTAAGTGAAAGGGGTCATTCACGAGAAAACACATATCGTATGATTTCATTTATATTAAATGTAAATATGAAATATCTAGAGTTTCCAAATCCATAGATACAGGCAGTAGATAAATGGTTTACTAGGACAGGGAGTGGGAATGCAGGAACTTGGGGACTAATGGAAAGTGATTACTCAATGGCGTGGGGTTTCATTTGGGGAAGGTGGAAATGTTCTGAAATTCATTGTGGTGATCATTGCATCATTTTGTGAATATACTGAGAAACATTTTAATGTACACTTTAAATGAGTGACTTATATGGGATTTTAAATATCTTAATAAAGCCGATCCAATAAACACAAACGCCCAGAATTTCCATTTATTTGGAGATTTCTCCAACATAAATATCCAAAATTAAGCATCACTAAATCTTAAAAATTCTAGAAGATATTTAAAAGATATGAAATATCTTTTAAAAGGATATTTAAAAATCCTTTTAAATATATTTTATATCTATTTAAAAGATATATTAGAAGATATCTATTTAAAATATATGAAAAAGTGAAATGTAAGAAATATATGATAGCCAACACCCATGTACTCATTTGAAATGTTACCATTTTTTGCATTTTCTACCACAGATCTTTGCATATATAACATTATTGTATACATTGGTATATATATTTATATTTTATATATTAAAATGAATATATATTAAATATATATGAATAAGTACCCACGAAGCTCTTTCCATACTCTATTCCTCCATCTTGTTCTTCTATCCTGTCCAGAGATTACCACTCTAGTGAATATGTCATTTTCATCCATGTTTTTATTATTTTTCTATACATTTTGGGGCCCTAAATACATCATATTTGGTTTGCATCACACTGTACATATCATTTTTTTTCATTCATTGTATTTCCATGATTTAGCCAGGTTGATAGGTTAAATTTGGTTCATTCATTTCAAGTCCTATAAAGCATTGTATTGAGTGAATATACGAAACTTATTTGTAGCATTTAGGATGCTTCTAATTTTTTACTCTTAGAAAGAATACAGCAATGACATCTTTGTATAGCTATTGTACATATGATGCTCACATGCGGGATATCACTGCATACGTGTGATGAATTCTCTAAGGCATATACCAGGAAGTGGAGTTGCTGGATGGCAGGAGGATTTTCAGTTTTATCAGATAATGTCAAATAAGTCTCTAAAGTCACTTTTTTTAACCAAGTAACTCTTTCAACAGGAGCATGTAGGACTTCCTCTTTCTCCATAACCCTTCTGACAACTGGTATTGTCAGGCTTCCTCCCCTCCCCTCCCCTCTCTTGTCCTCCTCCCCCTCCCTTCTTTCTGCTTAAATCCTTAGCATAAAGGATTTAATTCAAATTCGTTTGCTTCTCGTGAGGTTGAACATCTTTTCTAGTGTTTATTGCCCATCCAATTTATTCTTCTGCCTGTTCATAAGCTTTATGCATGGTTTTTCCAGTTAGGATGTTTCCCTGTGTTTTATTGACTTGGGAGGGTTTTTTGATGTATTCTATGTACTACGATCTTTTCCCAGTTTATGGTTTGTCTTTTGACTTATGTTTGCAGTATATTCCTCTATATTTTTATATATTTATATTACTTTTAAGGTAAGGTAAACTATATGTCTTTAGCGTACTGTAGTTTCACTATACATTCATGTTTGGATTGGATTTGCTTTTATTTTTTCTGCTTTGGATTGAGTATCCATCATAAGTAAAACATAAGGTTTCATGCTTTACTCCTGAAATTCCTGTTAGTGATAAGTTGTGCCTTTGCATTTTCCTCTTTATGTCTTTTGTATCCTCCACCCTTTATTTGTATTTTCTGTATCTTCACCTCTCCACGTTCTAATCTACAAATTCCTCAAATGTATTTTTCATTTCCCTATTCTCTTCAACCGTATCTAACTTTCTGCTTAACCATTGACTTTTAATTTTTATGACTATCCTTTTCATTTCCTAGAATTCCATAAATGCCATTAGTAATTAAAGGAGTATTTCCCAGAGCAAGACAGCCTGGGTGCAAATTCTGGTTTCAGTGCTTAAGAGCTATACGATCTTGAGCTTATTATTTAAGCTCTCTGCACCCCAGTCTCATCTCTAAAATTGAGATAACGATCTCATCTACCGCAAAGGGTCATTGCAAAGATTAAAGGTATTAGAGGAGCTATTATGATACATATAAAATACTACAGTGTCCAACATTTATTAACCACTTTGCCTTTGCTCTTGTTTTTCTTTTTTTTTTCTCAAACCAAGCTGTCTATTACTTTTTAAATAGCCTCCCAGCCTTTCTATTTCTTCTTTTGTTGTTTTAATTACTTTAAACATAGCAAGAGACTAAGTGTGTTTCTTTCAGCTCTGATTTGGGGTGCCAGTGCTCCCTTTGTTTCGTGCCCTGGCCCGCACCGCAGTGGCTTGCTTCCTCACGTATTTTCTGTGGCACGCTCATCTCGATTGGGTTGTCTGTCCACTGTTTCTTTGTTTCCTCGGGGAGTCCCACTCATATGCCCTGGGACATATCTATTCCTGAAGGACATGTGCGTTTGTTTGATGCAAGCCTCAGGTATCCCAAAGTTCCTGGACCAGGGTTCATGTGAGATTTTAGCACTATTTGATTTCAGATGCTACATCTACATGTGACGTATGTTTTTAAGGATGTGATTTCTCAGTCACTTTGATTTGGAGTCCAGGGCAGACAGATTCTCTACTTCCTTAGGTTGGTGAGTAGAGTTATTCAATTTTCTCCAATACTCCCCCGTCATACTGACAGACTTCTGAGAGTCACAGCTTCATGCAAGGCGCTCAGTTTGGCTTCCCATTTTGTGTGGCCCACGGTTGCATCTGTTTCTATACTTTATCTTCTAGTTCCAGGGTTCACATCTGGGGTTCATGCCCTCCTGGGTGCCTGCAGTATCAGCTCAATGGTGCGCTCTGGTTTTGAGTTTCCGTTTGTTTTGTTTACCTGGCACCAGGGAACTCTTTATTTTCTCCATTGAAATCGGGTATATATTTAATTTTTTGTTGTACTTTATTATATTTTATATGACACTTCTATGTGTTTGCAGAAGGGGGAAGTGAGTGTGTTATCTGAGCGTACCATGTTGCTAAACCATAGGCTTCCTATCCTTTCTTTATTCTTTAGTTGCTAAAGTTCAACAAACACTGCAGTGCCTACTCTGTTAGTCCTACAGCCGGAGATTCATAAAATTGTTCTCTGAGATTCCAAAAAATAGGAAAAGGAAATGACATTTACTTGGCCGGCCCAGTGCAAGATACTTGACTTATATTTTCAGTGTGAGGTGGTGTTATCATTCCCACCGTGATGGAGAAGCGAAAGCCCACAGAGAGTAAGCCTGACTTTACAGTCTGCGTCCCTCCCGCTGTGTCCTATAGCACGTTAAAGCGAAAATGAACTACCTAACTGAAGAGAAGATTTAACTCTCTGACTAAACAGGTAAAGTTTGTGATAATGTCGAAATGCACATTCTTTTCCAGACTCAGAAACTCATTCTTATTTGTGCTTAAATGGTAGAGTTAGGCTTCACTTTACCCACTGGTGTCCTGCATGGTACAACTTCGTATGTGCTTTTCGTACGATTTACTCACTCTTTCATTTGGTTATTCATTCAACAGTTATTGAGCTTGTTTTGGGTACTAGAAGTTGGCTACAGTTAAATACAGCATTGCCCTGGCCTAGGCAACAGAGATGCCCACCCTGGAACTCTACTCTGGCCGGCTCTGGTTGTGTCTCTTCCTTTCAAACGAGGAATATGTAGATCCAAGGGACACAACCACCCGGAGCCTGTGGCCCTCCCCTTTGTAAAGTGCTCTGGGTACCAAGATCAACAAGTTCCCTGGCAGAACCATTCCAAGCCCCCTTCTGTGGCCTGCCCGGCCTCCTCCCCAAGGCTGTCCTTCTGAAACCAACCATGTGCATTTCTAGGCTCAAGGGATGGTTATTTTCAGGAGTTCTGGGCAGAGCCTGGATGTGTGGCCTGGGTTGTCCATGCATGCCCACACAGGCCCTTCCCAGAGCAGGATAGATCCAGGATCAAGGGAGACTAGGCGAGAGCTGGGCAGCAGAAGAGTCCCCTTGGTACTAACATATTCGAGTGAAGAACCCTGAGGAATCCAAGATTCTAAATCTGAACCTGGCCTTATATGTTATTATGAAAGAATATTTATGAAAATAGGAACATAAGATATATTTTAATTAACAATTTGATGGCTTGATTTATAATTTCTAAATCTTTATGCCTGGCAGCTGGGCGTCCATTTGAACTCTTGCCCTGGGCCCTGCAGATGTTAGGAGTACACAGAATTCAGTTCTTCTATCAGAAACAGATTCTTAAAGAGAGCATTAGAATAAAATGCAAGCGCCAGGCTGAAACATGCGCAGCACATTATGGTAGTGTGGGGTGGGACGCTCATTTGACTGTGGCTTCCATGTTAAGAAGGAGTTTGCCTGGAGACATGAGGAACTTGGGGGGCAGGAACAATGGTGTGACAGGCATGGCACAGCGGAGGTATGGGCATTTCACATGAAGTGTTAGTGTTAAGGTAAAAAACACAGAGAGATTAGCCGGAGTTGGAAGATGAGGCGTGAGTGATTGGTTTCAGCTGAGGGCCTGGGCTGGCTTGGTGCAGTGGGGTCTTTACCCAAGGGAGTAGGAACTCCTGCAGGCTCGACACAGCTGGGGATGTAGCCAGGCCCCCTGGCACCTGGATGCTGCGGAGGTAGCAGGAGGCAGAGGTCTTTCCCATCTGAGGCCAGGAGATTTAGGTGGGAAGATGTTAGTGTGAACTCGGCAGGAGACGATGCAGACCTGACCCAGGGCAGGAGACCTGTGGGAGAGATGGGGGGCGGGGTTGAGAAAAATTTAGGAGATGACATTGGCATCATGAGCATGTGCTTTTATTGTTGAGCTGACAATTGCACACGCCCTCAGAAGTGGTCACTTTCAGGCTGTGTCTAAGTTAGAAGATAGAATTGGCCTTCGCCCCAAAGAGCATGAAACACCCTCAAATAATCTGGATTGACAGGGTCCCCTTGGTTGGTGCTAATCCTGCCGCTTTCACAAAAGATGTTGAAGAAGTCACAGACGCATCAGACACATTCTCTGTGGCTTTAAGGACGTGGGGATGGAACCAGAGACCCTGAGAGGTTCCTGGCCTGGCACATCTTTTAGTATTTGGTGAGGAAGCCGTGTAAATAACTGTCTTGAGCAATAAAATATATACATACACAACACGGTGAGTTGGGAGGAAAGGGTTTGTAATTTCTTTGGGTGGGTTCTGACCTCGAGAAAGGCACAATGGGGAGACCTCCCCTCCCTCTGGTTTAGGGCACAAGGATGTGCCCCTCTGTCCCTCTGGTTTAGGGCAGCTGTGGTCTGGGTGGCTTCACCTGCTGGGAGTCTGGGGTGAAGGGCACTGAGTCACGGTGGGCAGAGCCAACAGCAGCCAGTCCCCATCAGTGCCCTGGAGCCAAGGCCCCGAGCCCCAAAACGGCTGCCTGGGGGGTGGGGGAGTGACGGCGGGAGGAGCCCCCAGACTCCAATGCACGGTCCCAGTAGTCCCGGAGCAGCACAGCCTGAGCCGCGCCGCCCGCGTCGCGCTGATCTGAATGCACGGTGCCTGCTTCATGCAAATGGCACTGTATCCGGCTGGAAACGTGAGTCCTGTCGGGAGCACTGGGCTCCGTCACGCTTATCGGAAATACATTATCAGGTGGGGATTAGACAGAAGCTGGTGCTACTGTGCTGCCCACGCCCGGCGAATAATGAATAATGAAAATTCCGCGGACCGGAGACAAGCACAATTGACAGGCAGGGGTTGCGGGAGCCACCCTTTCGCTCAGCCGAATGTGACACACCGAGCTGCAGGAAGGCTGTCCACTTCAGTCCCCTGCGCGTGCTCTCCGGGGGGCCACCCAGAGGGGCTGTGCATCCCAGCCCTGCGCCCTCTTCTGCCTGCACCCTTCCGCCCTGGCCTGCTTTTCTCCCAAACTCCCTCGCCAGCGAACACGCACGTCATTGGAAAGGAACCTATGCCGATGTCGCAGCGGACAGAAGAGAGGAGGAGGAAAAGCTTGTGCGAATGCCCAGCCCGCACTCCTTCTCCTGGAAGTGGGAGACTGGAGGTGGGGGTCGAAACCCAGGCACTCCCCGAGCCGGGGTGGGGATTACTAAAAGCCTTAATTACTTCAGACTTTAAATTCTTCCCTTTTTCTCAGAATCCAGTTGACTTTGAAAGAGGTGGTTAAAGTTCTCAATATAATGAAGTGTTCACAATAAAAACAGCTCAAAGTTTATTTTAATTCTCGGCATTCCATACTATCTTACCACTTTTTTTTTTTTTTGGCAGTGGAGAGCAACAAGGTGGAATAAGTAGTTTTAGCACAGATCACAGGTAGCAATGGTTTCTCTCTCCACAAAACAATGCCCTGCTTTTTAATATTGTCAAGGTGGAATAGGAACAATTGCAAAGCCCTATTTTAAAGAGAATGAAAAAAGAAAAGCAAAGAAATAATGGAGTTTCCCTCTATCTGGCTTTTATAACCAAGTAAAATGGTTCAGAGAGAGATAGCATTCTCTTATGGCGAGACATTTGGACTCGGATTCAAGGTCTGGATTTTATTGGTGGCTCTTTCACTTATGTGTTCCTTTATTTCACAAAATGGGTGCTCATTATGTGATAGACCTTGTATTCATCACAGGCAGCAAGCACTGAGGGTACCCATCACCTTCCCTCAAGGAGCTCAGACTCCAACGGGAGAGAGGGTATCTCAGTGAAAACTGCAGCCCACGGTGCTAGGTCACATACCGTAGGAGAAATCAGTGTCAGACTTGGTTGATCTGCAAGGAGAAGTGTGGTGCTAGTCTTCCCTAGTGGCAATGGTGTGATCGTGGACAAGTCCGTGTAGCTGAACCTCTACTTGTCCTGGCTGTATTATGGCTTTGATGTCAGCAGCTCTGTGGACCACACAGGGTCCCACAGGAAGCACAGTCCATCCCGTAGAAGGGAGCTTAAAACACCCCACAGCCAATCCAGCAAAAGGATGGACTTTGAAAATTATGATATAACAGGTAAACATAAGGAAATATTCGTGATATTATTATTGCCATTGCTGCTACTCTTTATATACAAATTACTATTGCAGACTATAGGGTTTTCATGATGCCCTCATAGCAGAGCCAAAATCTAGGTCTCTTTTCTCCCTGACTCTGTTTTCCTTGTGATTTCTATAGTGGATGACATTGTTCTGAAGCTTTCAGTATAACCAAATTATTGGAAGGCTGTTGTATCAGTCAGGAATCCAAGCTGGGCCCCTGTGAGTGGCATGCAGATATGTGTATGTACACCTCTGACTGAAGAGGTAGAAACAGACCTTTCCTAGTGTCAAAGGTTCCTGCAAATCTACTTCATGAAAGCTATGTATTATTCTGCATGACAAAGACAATTGCCACTTCACTGCTCAATCACTGAGAGAATCCCAGGAATTTCTAAAGGAACCAGTAAGAGCACCAGCCTGTTATTCCATGATGTTTTGGTTGACCTTTTTTATTGATACATAGTAGTAGTACATGTTTATGGGGGCACGTGAAATTTTGATACACGCATACAATATACAATGATCAAATCAGAGTATTTAGGATATCCATTTATTGTTTGTGTTGGGAACATTTCAACTCTTTTCTTCTAGCTATTTTGAAATACATAATAAATTGTTGTTAGTTTTAGACACACTAGAACTTATTCCTTCTGTATGACTATGTGTTTGTACTCATTAAACAACCTCTCTTCATTCTTGCCTCCCCAACCTTTCCCAGCCTCTGGTAAACACCATTCTCCTCTCCACCTCCATGCGATCAACTTTTCTAGCTCTCGAAAATTAGTGAGAACAGATGATATTTGTTTGTCAGTGCTTGGATTATTTCACTTAATATAATGACTCCAGACCTGTCCATGTTGCTGTAAATGACAGGATTTCATTTATTTTTATGGGTAAATAGTCTTCAATTGTGTATATATACCACATTTTCTTTATCTGTTTATCCTTTGATGGACACTTGGGTTGCTTCCATATCTTGGCTATTGCGAATAGTGCTGCAGTAAACATGGGGGTTCGAGTATCTCTTTGATATACTGATTTCCTCTCCTTTGGATAAATACCCAAAAGTGGAATTGCTGGATCATAGGGTAGTTCTGTTTTTAGTATTCTGAGAAATCTTCATACTGTTTTCCTACATTTATGAAGGAGTTTGAACTCTGTGGTCTTAATTCTTTGTGGGTTGTCTAAGACATCTTACAAAGTCATCAGAGGTAACTCCCAGGATACAGCCACTGTGGTCCAATGCAGTTGCACAAGGCAGTGTTTAGATAGGAACTTTGGGAATTCCTTCCCTCCTCTGGACAAAACCTTCAGCCACATAAACACTCAGCCCGATGAGAAAGCAGATGCTGATGTTGGCTAATTATAAGTTGGCGGCAACAAAGAGTCCTGCTTCAAACGGTACGGAAAATGAATTTAGTTTTTCTTCTGTATATGTTGTTTCAGACTCACTCCCTCCTGAACATTGGGAGTTCTTTCTCTCAGTATTCTCTCAGTATTCCCTCCCATGGGAAATACTGTTATTTCTGTTTTATTATCTAAATGCAACCTCTAGGTTCAGATCTAGGCTGTTCTATTTCTCCTGGTCCGTTTGTCTAGAAATAGCTCATGTCAGTCCCTTTTCCTAGGCCCCTACTGACATCAGTATCAAATTCTGTCTTGTCTTTTATCTATACCAACCCAACTGATTCTCTTGGAAATTTAACCTCTTCTCACTTTCAACTTTCTAAGCGTCTGTCGCCCTTCTTAACTCCTTGCTTCCCAATATATTGGCAGTCTGTTTTCAGCTTTCTGTTTTCATAGCATTGTTTTCTGTTAAGATAATTATATTCATAAATGCACCTGTTTTGTTAGATGTTGCCTAGACAGTGGTGAACAAGGCAAACTCGGCCCCTGACCTCCTAAAGCCAGATATGAAACAAATAATTGCACAGATACGTACATAGACCTTATGTTGAGTTCTATCAAAGGAAAGACAACATATAATAAACACAATAAGAAGAAAGACTAATTTAGATTTGTAGGGTCAGAAAAAGCTTCTCTGAAGTGATAAGATTCATGTTGAGGGAATGACATGTTCAAAGGCTCTGAAGGAGACAGACACATGACAGATTTATGTAAATGAATAAAGCCAACATGGCTGGCTCACACTATGTAAAGAAGAGAAAGTCTGAAGGTAAAGCTAGAGAAGAAAGTTAAGTCCAGGTTGTTGTCCCTGAGATTCCTAGTAAAGACAGTCCTTGGGGCCTAAGAGCAATGAGAAGCTATCACAGGTCTTCATGCAGGGAGTGATATATTCAGGAGCATGTTAGGGGCAGCAGAATACAGCACCGGCTCTGTCGAATGGCCTGGCTCTGAATGCCAGCTCTACCACACACAAGCTGTCTGACTGTGGACAAGTTACACTCTCTGTGCTTTCATTTCATCTCAAAAAAGCAAGATGATAATGCTTCAAAAGTTGACGTTCTGTAAGTTGATAGATACATAGTTCTTAGTAAAGTGTCTGTCCTACAGACAGTGGTGAATAAATGTTAGGTGATTATGATGATGCTGATGGTGATGACAATGGCATTTCAAAGAGATCCCAGCGTCTGCTGTCTGGAGGTAAGATTGTAAGGACAGGTGTATCAGGGAAGAGGGGAAGTGAGGGGACCAACTAAATGGAAATCTTTCATTAGTCCAGGAGACAGAGGGGATATCCTAGGTCCAGGAAGCAGCAGTGGGGATGGAGAAAGGTGAACAGATTAAAAATATATTTGGGAGGCAGAATAAATAGACTTGGTGATGGATTAGATGTGGGGTGGAGGGGGAGGGAGGGCTTAGGGTGATTCCCAAGTTTGGCAAGATTAGCTGGATGAACAGAGGTACCTTTTCCTGGAGGAAGTGTAGATTTTTCAGGGAAAAGAGCAAGAGTTCAGTTTTGGACATATTAGGTCAGAAATGCCTTCAAAATCACCAAGTGGAAATGTGAAGGAGCTTGTTGGATGTATAGATCAGGGGCACAGAGAGTTCTCGGCCAGAGAAACGTATTTGGTAGCTTTTAGCAACAAGATTGAATTAGGCAGCTTCCTTAAAATAAGAGCATAATCGGAAGAGAAGAGCACCCAAGGCTAAATTCTAAAGAACTTTAACATTTAGGATTTGGACATAGAAGTCTGAAAAAGATAAGGACCTTCTTTGGTCAGCTCTAAATAGGCACATAAAATATTACTGGGACTATATGAAGCTTGCCTAGTGCTTGCAATATTCAAAGTACTCGTTCTTAACATCAGCTTACCTTATCCTAACAATGAGGTTATTGCATAGGCCAGTCAGGGATTATTGTCCCCATTATACAGATGGGAAAACTGAACAAAGCTGTGATTTGTCCTTAATTATTATACTAAAGACTGAATTATTTGTAGAAAGTATTCATAAATTGCTTTTTGTTTACAACCAAAATTACTGATTTATAAAATAAATTCTGTAGTATGTCCACTTACTAACTAGGTGATATTTTTATTTCAAATAAAGAAATTTAGGCTCAGAGATATTGCTCTCAGTCATACATCAAGCCAAACAAATAGAATTTGTATCTAAGGTGCCTGTTGAATTTGGGGTGCAATCTGATTATAGCAGAGTGGATGCTAGAGTACATATACCCAGTTACCAGGGAAAAGTGAAGCTTCTTTCAGTCTAGATCACTGGGTCTCAAAGTCTGGTCCTCAGACCTGCAGCATCCGCATTACCTGACAATTTACTGGAAATGCCAATCCCAAGGCTTTACCCTCCCAGGCCTACAGATTCAGAAGCTCTGGGGTGTGGCCCTGTCTGTGTCTAGCAAACCTTCCAGGAGATTCTGGTGCTTGCAGACATTGGAGACAACACTAGTCTAGACTAGAACTTCGTGCTCTATGCTCCATGCTTCCTCTCACTGCAAACACTCACCCCCACCACCCAGACCGTTATACGCACCCTGAGGACCACAGAACTTAAAAGGCTTTAAAGTTTATTTGTGCAACTCTAAGTGGTGGACAGTCACATTTGAAGAATGATAAATAAGCAATATTTATGTGTAAGAAATGAAATGTATTCAGTACAGCAGGCATTGCTTGAGTGCCTACATCTGGTGACTGGATAAAAAAACACCTGCATTATACAACCTTGGTCCACAAATTACAGCAACCTAAATCTGTGTTGTAATAATCGTCTGCCCCATAAAGTGTCTTTTGCATAGTGATCTCAAAGTCCTTCTAAAATATTAATATTCCTGAGAGGTATAAAGGTAAATATTATCATCTTTACCTGCCAGGTGGGCAAGGAAAGGAAAAGGGAACCACACTGGGAAATGCCAGATGTCAGAATCAAAACTATTCATTTTCTTTAGAAGTGATCGTGAAGTTGCTTACTTATTTGAGTTATCCAAACGATACCTATGGCATTAATATCACTCCCCCATTTCTTTTCATTTTAGTTATTACCTTAGGTTTATACTATTGTGTGTAATTTTAAATTAATTATTATACTCTAATACCTAATTTTGGTTAGCACTTTAATTATGAAGTCATTTTAGCTTTTAGATGAGTTACAGCTAAAGTTAATGAACAGTATTTACTTTCATTAATGACAATTTCCATTACTCTTCCCTTCCACGATCACCACATAGTGAAAGCTTTCAAAGCTGGAAAAGTCTAACAAAGGGAAAACTCTACAAGCCCCGCTGGTCTGCAAGGAGAGCAGACGGAGATGGAAGGGGGCGAATTGTGAGGCAATGGCGGTTGGGTAAAGAGAACCTTTGATTCTCTCCCGTGGGCATATCCTGCCCCACTGTCCGCATGAGCAGACTGCCGCCCTGAGCCCAGCTCGGTCAGGTGTGGAAATCTGAGCATGGAACACGGAATTTGTACAACTCCAAAGTCCCTAGATGAATTATTTTTTTAAAATGTCGACTGATCAACTCTGTGCTTTGTTTACATGATCACCTGGCTATTTGGAAAATTTAGATGCGAAGTGTCCATCCCTAGGCTGGGATTTATGAATCTATGGAGCTTTTTAACAAGATTAATATCATCTATGGAGCCTTTTTACAAGATGCACCTGCCTCCCGCAGGCTCCTCAGGAGAAGCCCAAATCCTGGAGGCGTGGGGTGGGTCCCAGGCACGCACATGCCGCACAGAGCTGGTGATACTAGGAAGTGGACATAACCTTTCCTTTTGATCACGTTTTAAAATGTTTCATATTCTGTAGATAGTTTTGGCTGCTGTTATATATTTGCTAGAGAACATTGCTTTGTATCTGGTTTTTGTTGTTAATGTTTATCTCTTTTAAATGAGAAATAGGCATATTTGTGGCTATTTTATGGAAACATTTCTGCAGTGTTTCTCTTCCTCTATGCTTCTCCTCTTGTTTGAAGCCACAACAAGACTCATTAATTTGGACTATGTCCATATGGGTAAAACACTTGGATGCTGAAGCAGTCTGCTATTAAAGAAGGCTGCGTCTGCTGCTTACTAGCTGGTGGAACTGAGCAAGTTGCTTGACCACTCAGAACACTCATGTGTTAAATAGAGCAAATAACAGCCCCTGTCTCCTAGGACTGTTCTGAGAAGTCAATCAATTATATATGTGCAAATTGCTCTGATTACATAGTGAGTTTATAGTTTGGGTGGTCACCATTAAAACATCAGCATTATTGTTATTATTTGTGAAAATGCTACATGGACTCAACTTTAATTTCTTTCAGTACAATATTTAGAAATTATTTACTAAGCAAATAAATTATGTGCATTATGTAAAGGATAGTGTGTAACCTACTTAAAAGAAAATAAACTTAAAAAGATACATAGCTGTGGAAAGAAACACAGACCAACCAAGTGAGAACAAGCAGTGACTATTAGAGTTTGCTATGGAAAGGGGGTCAGCCACTGTCACTTGCATTTCGGCAGAGACTCAAAGGCAGGTAGAGGAGTGGAAAAGATTTATAGTGGAGAGAAGGAAGGCTTCAGGTGTGCCCCGACTGGAAGTTATGCCATGGGGAAGCTGTAGGAGGCAGGCTAGCTAGAAGAGGATCATTCTATGTGACTGGTTAAGGCACATATTTGACTTTCTCTGGATAGCCTTAAGTTAGAAGTGGGTACAGAAATTAGGGAAGCTGTTAGTTATTAATCAGGTCCTGGTTATTTGGAGCTGATTGCTACAAAGTTTATTGTTTGGTTTTCTTGGATTGTTGGTAGAGATAGAGGTCTGACTTCCTACAAGTTTGACTTATAGCACTCTGGCTTCCTGGGCTGGTGACCATAAATAATGGGTTGGTTTTCCAAAAAGATTGCTTCAGGTTGCAGATCAGAGATTTCTTTTTATATAGGGTCTATTCTTTTTCTATTCAGTATATTCAGTCTCTCATGCTATTAATTGTTAGTGCACAGATGATTTTTGCTAATTGGGCCTCTCGGATCATTAAATCAGGGTGGCTAAAACTTGTGCTTAGAAATTTTATAAGATAAAAATATCTACCTAAAAGCAATAAAGTTGCATTGATTTTTAAAAATATTCCTCAAGTAGTTACTAAATGAATAAGTATTTTGAATCAAATTGATTTCAGAGCTTATTTTAATGCATAGTGTTTTTTTCTCCTATGGGGTTTATAGTAAGGTTTCACTTAGAAACCTAGTTTCACTTAGATTTTTAACACATTTAGCTAACAATTCTATGCTCTTAGAGAAGGGAAAGGGTGGTGAATCAGATCGATTAAAAGGATATATTATTGGGAAACGATTTATTAATGTCTTTGGGGAGTATTGGACGTTTAATTTTTCCTCCTGAAATTTTTTGCTTATGATGTAATTGTATGATCGGATTATGTTCCTGGAGAACTGAGGTAGAAAGACACCCCCACAATGCATTGGTTGATAGATATTTGTTTAGGAGTAAAATGTGGCAAGGCGCAAGCCACATAGGAAAACTAGGAGTTAACTATTCTAATGTGATGATCCATTGTGAAACTGTCATGATGTATTCTTTATATTTGGCCTCTTGTGTCACGTTTATTGCCTTTGAGATATTAGTCTGCTATGCATATGACTTAATTCCACTAAGGCAAACGTTTGATATACTGAGAGAGTAAAGAGGTACGTTACATAGAAAATTTATGACTCTGGAGGTCAAGAAGACAGATAAGGCCAAGTTTAGCAACCAGCTTGTGTATCGTGTCTGCAAAGCTCTGGCTCCCCACCTGGCTCCTTACTCTCACTTGCCACATACAGAAGGATGGGGACTTCCGGGCTTGGAAATGAATGAGATTGCAGGGACAAACCCTTCCAACACTCTCAAGCTGAAAATGAATAAATAAGAACCCAAAGAGGTGAACTGACGTCTTCAAGTTTCTGCAGTGAGCTAAAAGCAGATCCAAAAGCAGAAATTCGTTTCCTGATTTACCTGGAGAAGCTGCCGTGTCTTTCTGAAAGTAATGAAAGTACAACTGGACTCTATGTATCTTTATAAATTCACACACATACAGTATATACTCTATATTATATATTATTTATATGAGATTATTATTTATATATAATTACATATGTCTACATAGTAGATCTGTATCGATATAGTGTCTCTATATAGATAGATAGTCTATATCTATATAGATAGTTCTCTACATGTATAATAACTATGTGGCTGTACATACACATATTAAACACATACACGTTGAACAATGAAATTGTTCCTTTGACCTTTTGCTTCAGCCTGCCTGTTGTTACAAAGAAATGAAAGAAGCATTTTTCTCCATCCTTAAGGAGCAGAATCCTCAGGGGAGAGCTTTTATTCTTCTGAGAGGTTAGGGCAGGACTTGGCAAGTCATCTGTACTTTATATCTCTTGAATCTCTCCAGTAACCAAACAGTGAGACAAAAAAAGAATAAAGAAGCCAGAACCGTGAGCTCATGTGTAAGTGAGGTCACATCTTAGAGTAATTAAATGCCTTTACAGAATTAGCATTTTTCCAGCCAGGGCTACTCTCATCGCTGAGCATTCACTTTGCTAAGACACCTCTATCCTGCAGCCACGAGGAAACACAGAACCTGTGAGAACTGCAGAGAAGTCAGCCCTCGTTGGTGTAGCCCATCTCCACGGTGAGTGTGCGGACGCCACTGGGGCTGGCGGGCTGGCCTGGGTGCTGGGAGCCCAGCTGTCTCCATGGAAACGCGGTCAGCACCAGGGAGCCACAGCTCTGCAAGGAGACACATCTGCAGCTCCTAAGTCTCAGCACATTTGCTTCCTCCCCTCACTTCATTCACATCTTTTTATTAAATGAGTTGATTTGTCACCACTGACTCAGACAGCAGCTCGAGGTTCTGATCTGAGAGAAAAATAAAACTTCCATTTTAAACATTTACAGGAACTCAGTAGAACAGAGCTGCTGCAGGTGATACCAAAGATGTGGCAACACTTCTGAACTGAACAACTTAATTGTTCTGGCTGCCCCTTCTCACAACACAAAAACACATATACGTGTGTATGTGTGTGCGTGTGTGTATAATACACAGCAGAAGCAGCATGCAGTCTTGACTGTTTCTCTCGCTTCAGTCTCTTATAGAAGACATCGTGGGATGCTTTGGTTGTGTATCTGTGGTCTCTGACCATGTTAAATTTGTACCCCGGTCCAGTTTAAAAGTTTCTTTAAAGGTTGTTTTCCTGCTGGCTGCAAAAAAAAGTATCCCAATGGTTTCTCTTCTGTATAGGCTTGCGATGTTACCTTCTGAAGAAATAGTCAATCTCTGCACTAGGCCAGACTCATCTGGGTGAACACTTCATGGCTACTACATTAGTTAAGTGTTCTTTAGAGAAATCGAACAATAGGATGAAAAACATACACACACACACACCCACACACACAAAGAGATTTATCATGAAGATGTGGCTCCCACAATATGGAGGCTGAGAAGTCCCAAGGTCTGCAGTCAGCAAGCTGGACACCAAGGAGAGCTGATGGTTTAAATTCCAATCTGAAGGGTGACAGTCTTGAGTTCCAGGAAGGACTGATTTTTTAGTTCAAGTCCAAAAGCAAGAAAAGTCCAATGTTCCAACTCCACCAGTCAGGCAGGGATTCTCTCTTACTCAGCCTCTTTGTTCTATCAGGTCTTCAAGTGATGGGATCCCCCCGCACACACATGAGGGAGGGCAACCTGCTTCACTCCATCTACCTACTTATTCAGACATTAACCTCATGCAGAAACACACTCACGGACACACCCAGAATAACGTTTGACCCTGTGTCTGGGTACCCTGGGGGCCAGTCAAGTTGACACATGAAATAACCATCACAGTTTCTTTCCCTGTCCTTATTGGGCACTAATTTGATGATAACTTCTCAAATAGTCTTTACTAATAGATAGCACCCGATAAACTGCTTCAAATCCAAATCCAAAAAAGGAACAGAGCATAAATAAATAAATAAAAAATATAGGTAAACAGGGTTAATTTGTTATGATTCAGGATATTTTTTTTACTACTCGTATCCCAGAACTTTTCCCAGTGAGTCTGTTTACAAGCCACTCTAATCAGGAATTTATAGCAGTCTTTGCAGTTAGTTAGTTATTGAGAGTTCCTAACAATAAATGAATAAAACAATCCAGCCCCTCCTATACTTGCCAATGTGTGGCAAAACCCACAATGGGGCTAAACCCAGTATTACACTCGCAACCTCCCTCTACACGTGACACTCGATTACTTAGCGATTTCCATAAGAATTCTTACCTGCTTGCATTCCCGTATCTCTCAGACCTATTCTGAGTTATTTGAATCTGTGGACTCATGAATCTGCAAGAGGAGATTAATGACGTTTAATGTACATTTTTCACATCATCCACTTTCAAAAATCGCACAGCATCAAGCAATGGTCGTAGCCATTTTCCCAGATACCAAGCTTGGAAAGGGATGTGAAAGGGTGTTCACTGAAAACATCTGAAAGAGGGAAAAACAAGCCGCTATGAATATACTAGGGTGAAAAGACCTTCCTTGTCCCATCAAAAGCTTCTGTCCTTGGTCCGCCTACTGTTGGCACCTGCGGATGCCACTTCCAGAGCCTCACTTTCACTAGAGCTGGCAAATCCTTCTCAATGTCTTATGTACAGTGCGGGGCAGAGATCTGCACCAGTAATTAATGTTGCAAACTCTAGCAAGCAAATGGGCTCCATGCACGGTACAGGTCAGGAGAGGCACATGCCCCTTTATTGTTTACTGGGCTCCACAGGGCTTGCTTAAGGCCTGGTGGTGTGTTTTGATGAGGGTCGCAATGGCAGATTTGGATTTTAGACACATTCTGACTCTTCTCATGGGAAACACACACAAACACATGCATTCTATTTTTCTCACACACCACATGATCTACACCAGAATCAGGGCAGCCGTTACTGAATATTAAATTAAACTACGAAAAAAAAGGGAAGGAGAAGAAAGGAAAGTCGGCATGCGTGAAAACAAGCTGAAAAGGTTAAGAGCAAAAGGAGAATCGCAGAACAGTTTCGGTCTGTTTGGAATGAATTAAGCGGACCATTAAACAAATCTTTTAATCTAAAGTATCCCTTTCATTTCTGTACCCTGTAAAACAAAATGATGGAGCGTTGGTGGCAGAATCTGCCATTGCCCCTTATTTGTATGACACAGACTGGAGTTCTGGCCTCATTAACATTCCGCTGCAATCAGGGACCACACGTTCAGGCTGAGAGCTCGGGTAGGAAGGTGTGGGCAGCCCCGAGGTCTCTCCCAGGTTGATGTAAACCACCAAGAGGCTTCTTCCTCTCTTCTATCTACATAACTATCATCACTCGTAACTTGAAAAATACAGTAAAATCTCTGAAGAGTTTCCCATGATCCCCCCTCCAAGTACTTAAGACTACCCATTCAAATTTGAACACAGTCTTAGGAGATGCAGGGACCCCCAGAAGCCCATCCCTGGACTGTGACGTTAAGAGTAGGGTGAAAGCCAATATCATCCCCACATCTGTACTGATATTATAGAGAAACTATCTTCAGATCCTTTTGATGAAACATCTATCACAGCACATTTCAACTTAAAGACATATACAACTTACATGTGACTCACAGTGTTATTAATTGTATATCAGAATTGGATGAAAGGAGATTCAATTAAAATTCTCTCATTTATATTTTTTATTACAAGGTACATTGGCTATGAAAGTATTAAGTCTCACAGTGAGGAGGCCTAGGTCTGATCCTACTTCTTCTAGGAATTGGGCCTCTGACTCTGGACACATCCTTTAATTTCTCTGGGCCTTGGTTTCCTCTTCTGTGAAATGACTTGGATCATCTCAAAGGTCCATTTCAGTTTTCCTTCCACATTTTTATTTGCTGCTGGCACCCTAGAGAGAGAGAATTATAGTAACAGTAAAACGGACAGATAAATAAAAGGTACAACAAGAATATAACTACCAGAATGAGACTGTAAAGTTGCATAGAAAAACAAGGGTGTAAAATGCTTCTGAATTTTCCTTGCTATACAAATAATTTTCTAATCTATATAATAGCTGTTGTTGTTATTTTACCTTTACACTAAATTTTATGTCCCTTGAGGTCATGATTTGCATTTAATTCTTTTTTTAATTTTTATTTTTTAATCCCCCATGGCTTTTAGTAGGATACCAACTGCCAAGTAGATGGTGGAGAAATATTCCTGGTTGAGTCAGTGGATGCGTAAAGTGGCAGGTGGAAGAAGGTTTGCCTGAGCACCTGGCGGAGTGGTCGCCCAGGGCTAGCATGGCGGCTGAGGAAAGGCCAATTCAGTAGAGTTCTCGACAACTGTAGATTTTTAGAGACTGTTAGATACAAACAGAGAACACTTGGCAAGCCGAATGGATGTTAAGTTATAACGGCACAACATGCTTCTCTCCCGGTTTATGTAATCGCATCTGCATTTCAGTGCTGCAGCATCCTGTGGATCTCCTAAATCACTGTGGTCAGCCTTCCAGGAGGACATAAACCTCTCTTCTTTCAGGAAACAAAAGGGATGGTTGGCTGAGGCCTCTGCTGGAATTTACTGCTGCCCGTGCGGATCCAGAGACAGGGAATGCCAGGTGGAAAGATGAGAGCTTTCTGTCCCTTGAATGAAAACAAAGAGAGAAAAGGTTGATCTCATTACAAGGGAATAAAAGAACTGAGCTAGCGTCAAGTGCTATGCGCTTTGAAACATCTATCTGGAAGTACGGGTGTGAGACCACATACAAGTAAGGATGCACCGTCCCCAGTCAGCTCCCAGCCCCTCCCTCTCCCCTTCCTGTCTCCGATTCCTCTCTCAGGCTTTCCTCCCCTCTGTGGAATCTGGCAAGATTAAGTGGCCGATTTATCTCCTCAGCGTTGAATTTTAAAGGGAACAGTAACTGTGTGATCATATTATTAATATTTATACTCTGTCACAGAATGTTGACAGATTAATTATGCAACATGGTATAGAAATCAGCAGGCAGCGTGGGTGAGCAGTGGCAAAGTTCATATATTAATAACTCCTCTGGGTGGCTGTGGCTCCCTGGAGCACCGTGTCCCAATTCTGCTCAGATGAAGGACCCACTGGCTTTATTTCACTCTCCTTACAGTTCAGGATATCACCTTTTTGGCATCAAAAAATAACGTTGATGAAGCTTTCTTTGTGCAGTGCTCCAGCTAGATGTCTCTGGGAGTTGACCGCCTGAGCCAGACATCCTGGCACAGACTATCTAAAGGCAGCGGCCGTGCGTGAGTAGAACCAACTGAGGTTCCAGAGTGGACCCTCTCTGGACTGAGCTTTCAGTGGCTGGGGCTCCTTTTCTTAGATATAAATAATCATTGTTGATTGGTGAGTATCTTTGCAGGTAACGCTCTACTAGTGCCTAGAGAGTACCACAAAGTTAATAAAATGGGGTTCCAGTCCTTAGGGAGCTTATAATTGAGTTGGGGAAGCCCAGTCTCCATTGGGCGCTAGAGCGTGGTAAAAGGGAACGTGAGAAATCTCCCCAGCTTTGCAGCTAATTATTGTTCTGTCTGGTTTCCTTGCCTCTCTGGACCTCAGGTTTCTTTTGCGATGAGGGGGCTAATGAGACAATCCCCCTGGCCTTTGATAGAGGTCAGCCCTCCAGGGCTCGGTAGAGCACAGTGAGCAGCAACTGCTCGCACAGCCCTGGAATCCAGGGCTGGCTCCATCGCTGTTTGGTCTTACACAAATTGTGTAACCTTTCTCAGCCGCAATCTTTGTTTGTGAAATGAGATGACAACACTTCGCCAGGGATTGTTGTATAGGTGGCACACGTGTGCCTGAAGTGCTGAAGCATGATGGTAGTAGCTATGCCATAAAATGTTAAATAACACCGTCAGAGACGTGCCTGAAAGAAACAGGATGCATTTGGGGCATGTGACTCCCTCTCCTTAGACTTTGTTGTTTGGTACTTCTCTTCTGCCTGGCCTAAAAGAGCAACATTGTGTGGTTCACAGGCAGCAGGCAACATTTCTGCCATGTGGGACAGCCAGTGTCCCCATCCCCATGTGGTGGCATTCTTTGAAAGAGCCCAAGGAGCTCTACTGTATTCTGTCGGCCTCTGCAGAGTGCCCAGGCCCAGTACCCTGTGGCACTGTGCAAATACTGACTGAGCGACAGCAATGCTAATGGTGAAAGAAACTTCGGTGTGAGGATGTTGCCACACACACCAGAGGAGACTGTATAGCGGCACTTGACCGGTGGCCTGCTCCAGATAGGGGCAATGCTATCTCAGGGTGCCAGGAAGGCCCTGGTGATGGATGTTACGTACAAACAGCTTGTCGTTCTTCCTCCCAGTGAGTTTGTGTGTGTGTGTGTGTTTGTTGGTTATTGAAGGAAAATGAAGAGATAATTCTGCAGAGAAGTTCACTTGAACCAATCAGTTATCAGGTCACATAACAAAAAGCTGTTGCAATCACAACACATCAAATCAATTCTGGGAGCAATATACCTTATAATCACGCAATGCAAATAATCAAACCCAATAAGCAAGCAAACCTTCAATGTCATCAAGCAAAACTCCAACTATAAGTAGCTCTGATAGCTTTAAATCAACACTTTAACTCTTATGCTCCAGCTACGGTAGTCATTGATGTGCTTCCCGAGCCTAGCTGGGTAATTTAGCATCCACAAAGATTCTGCTCCAGTTAACAATTTATCTTCACTTAGCAAGTCAACTGATTAAATTAACCATTTAGTAATATCCCAAGATCGTCTTGTGAATTAGAAGAAAAAATATCAATTGTCATGTACAAAGCAACTGCTCTCATATTCATTCTGACCGTAATCCTGGGATGCTCACCTGTGCTAGTAACCAGGTTCAAGGGGCTGGATTGGGGGAAACATGGGACATACACAATACGGTCCCTGTCCTCCAAAGTGAATTGGGATAAATGCACACAAAAAATGAAAATATAGTGTGGTCAACACAATGCTCTTTGTACTAATGAATAAGAATTTATTAAACGCCTGCTGCGTACTCAGCCCTGATGATGTATATAGTCCCGGAGGCACAGAAAAGAGCAGTCCTTGTCCTGAAGGAATGCAGTCTCTAGAGACAGCAAGGAACATGGTGAGGCCATGAGGAAGACAGGGCATGACAGGGTGATGCTGAAGGAAGAGGGGAGCCAATTAATTCTTTCTGGAAATGAACCTTCGGCAAGCTGAAATTTTGTGCAACATGCTTGTGCAACCAATTTCCATTCATACTCTCCCTACCCCTTGGGGTTGAGGTGATGAATCTTGACTTCACTTTTCAAGCAGAGAATGAGAATCACCCAAGGCTTGGGTGACTGGGTATGGATTTCCATGGAAAAGAGGATATGAAGAGGGCCAGGCTTTTGGCTTTCCAGCGCGGTGACCCACTTCATCTTTGCAACATTGCCCGTTCTCTTTGGTCAGAGCCCGTGTGGTGAATGAGCCACCTACAAGGTTGATGTAAGGTATCTGGGGAAGTAATTTAGTGCTCTAAGGCATTCGAATGCCATTTAGTGCATTAGTAATAAATTAGCAGAGTTAACAAGAAGTGGGAATTATTTCAGTGTGTGGATCAGAACAGCAGGGAGGAACAGACTAGGCTGCATATTTGAACCTATCAGCAATGCATGGGTATGCGTCAGATAACCTTCTAGGAGGTGCCTCATTTAAAATGGACCCTAGTGAAGCTTAACATGTAGAGTACAGTCTGTTCAAAATAAGCCGAACTATAGGTAAAATTTGACAATGTGAGACGAGACCTATCCAGACAGGCTATGCTGTAGGACATAATTTTGGCCCAGAAATCTTTGAAAGATAAATCCTTGTTCTTCTGCTCTGACTACAGACTAGTGGGTGCTAAGTACAGAGCTATTTCTTTCTCTTTAGAAAACTCAATTAAAATGTGCATGTACAATAATCTCCCCTTTCAGAGCTCCTGTGGTGATTGATAGAGTTATTTCTAAGGATGTTTAGGCTCCATGGAATCACTTAACCCATTGTGGGACATGCACAAATGTGAAAGGAAAAGAGGCCATAAAACATATGAAGCCACAGGAGGCTGACAACATCCAGAAGAAAGGGGATACAGAAAAATAACTGAGCACGTGACATGCAAGAATCAGGATGGAAAATAATCCTTTGTGAATTTTTGCATTGTGCCCATTTTCAAAGTGAAGAAACTTGTAGTACCAGGATGAGGAACAGTTTTCAATGCAAAGCTCATTGCATGTTTACCAAAGTGAAGGTTAACTGTCAGGCAAGAAAATGCCACCATGCAGCTGACACTTTCCCGTTGCTGCTTTTTGTCTGCTTCTCCAGGAACCTGCAAAGACAGAAGTGGTCCTTTGATAGCCACGTTGGCAGCCCACATCGCGCACCGAGATCCGGCAGGTTAATGTACCACTGCCAACCCTTCAGAGTGAGGCAATCAGACTCGCGGCTTGATAGAAATAAAATGAAATGTGTTGGGGATGGCGGGGGAGAGCCTGCGGTTGATGTTGCAGCTACTGGCAAAGCCCTCCTCAAATCGAACCCCCGGTGGAAGGCGGGTATTAGCAACGTGGCTGAGGGCACCTGCAATGCCCAGATTAATCCCCTTTTTGTTTTCTCTCGGTCTATCTCGGCACTGCTGAGTGGAAGAATTTATGTTGGCCTCCTTCCTAGAAAGGAGCTGCAGGCTGAGAAGAGAGGATATGTCATCATATGTCACTTCGCAGGGTGCCTCTGTGGCTGTCTGTCTGTCGCTGTGCCCCTCCCTAGGTCTCTGCCCCTCCTTGCCAATCAGTTCTCCCTGCCTTTCGCTGCTCTGTGCTTTGCTCCTGTGCCCTGAATTTCATCTCATACCAGGACAAGACAACAACAGCTGTGATATCAGAGCCCCCAAAGAAGTTCCTCTTCCCTTCTCCGAGGCCCATCGGGTCCGACTTTCAAGATAGGTGTTCAGACTAAAGGAAGCTATGCTGGACTTTGATCACAGTCTGCCTTGTGTCCAGAGACTCTTCCCAGGTTGTGCACATGTCTTTTGCAAGTTAGCTAGCGCTGTGGGAAATATCCCTCAGGGATCATTTTGAAACCTATTTCTCATGGTGGCCTTCTACATTTTTATTTAAGCTGTGGAGTCATCTTCTGGAAAATAAATCATCATTGATAACCTCGCTATAGAAAATGGATAGAATCAAATGTGCTCTTACTGTGAGGGGTGACGAGGAGGGTAGAGGAGGCTGGAGTCAGCCCGCAGAGCCACTCCATCCCCCAGAGACCTCAGGGCCACCGCATGCTGGAGGAAGGAGCCTTTCTTACAGTCACACCAGAGACCCTATGGGCTATCAAAGGCTGTGCCCAGTTCCTGGGAGGCATATTGTTTCCACTGGGACTTTTGAAATCCATGTTCTAAGGTAGGGTCCTGTTGAATTTTCACAAGGGAGCTGCACTATTTCCCAGCACACCCCTCACCAGTCATCGCCCAGCACGCCAGCTGCTATTTTGTCGAGTGTGTCTTATATGTGCTTTCCAAGCTGGTCATAATTGGGATACGATTTTAGACCTTAGGTCTTTGATAGCCAGGTTCTTACTATTCCAGAGAAGGATTTGGGCAAAAAATAGTAGTTGCTAATTATTCATTCTTCCTTTTTCTGCTATATCAGGTGGCAGAAAAGGTGAGTTTATCCCAGTGCCTTATCTTCCCCAGTATTTCATCTCCCAGCAGTGCAGATAGAGGAGACATTTTGGATCTAAGAATCAGTGTTTTGGAAAATGGCATTTCCCCTAAAATGCTTGTGCCCAAGGTAGAATTCTGGGCTTTGGACTGTGTGGCTCTAATCCAGAGAACAGAGGGACTGTTCCTGGCTGTGTCCCGAGTTGCTTCCACATCCTGCCTAACTGAGCACTGTTACGCTTCGTTTACAAGAAGAGGCAGCGCTAGGTCCGATCTCATGCGGTGTTAAATGGAGGTGAGACATAGCCCTTTTTTTCTAACAACACAAAACTCCTTCCTGAAGAGAGTCACCTTGAAGAGGGATAGTTTCTCATGAAGAATCACTGTCTGGGTAGTTAAGTCGGAGAACCATAACACAGAGCTCTGCGTTTATATGCTATATGTTTTCATTGACTTACTCTGTGGCTTTTTGGAGAATCATAATACATTCCTCTCCGTTACTGTTAATTGATGAAGTCTCACAAGTTTTCTCAGGAATAGGACTTACGCTGACAGCACTGTGTGCGTGAACAGTGCTGTACAGATTTCTACAGATACAAAAGTGTTTGATGGGAACTGAAGTGGGAACTCCAGGGGGTCTGCACATAAAAAAGAATAGCAATAAAAGGATTAATTGCTTGTCTTGCATTCTCACCTGTTCCTTTTTCTGCCTTCAGAGTCCATCTAAGAACCACTGGTCTATTTAACTGCATTTCCTCTGTTGAATAATCAGCTAATTGATTTATTACAGGCGTGGCCTCTCTGCTTTCTGCTCCTCAGCATCCTGCAGTGAGTTTTGTTACCTTCTTGGCCCTGTTTATTGCATCCCCATCGTGCAAGAAACCGGAAATTTGGCACTAAGCAGATGGGGAAAAACACATTCTCTAGATATCAAAGCTTAGTGGTTAAATGTTGGTCTCTTCTGAGGTGGATGGCTCCCAGGACCCTGGTGCTTTTTGAAATATGCTCTAACTAACCTATTTTTTCATGTGAACACAGGGCTCTGTGGATGAAGGTTATTTTCAAGTAGCCCTCAAGGTTAAAGTTGGTTGCTCTTCCAGATGGTTTCTATCTAATTCTTTGGATTATGATATTGAACCACCCTGTGATCGGGACTCCTAGTGCCAAGAATAACACGAAGTGGAAGCCAGCTACAGTGAGGCTGCTGCTCTGAGAGCAGGCAGAGATTTAAGGGTCAAGGCCAGACCATATGGTCTATCAAGGCCCTGCTGCAATAACCCCAGGAAATACAAATCAACTCACAGAGCTGCTCATCATCTCTGTTTCCTATTGCGTCAGTCGCTGGACCCCTGAGGCCACCCTTCTCCGGCTCCTTCTTGCACTAATTTTTGCCACAGGCTTTTTCCGCAGTAGCTGGTTCAATTCCAGCTGCCACTCCTGCTAGTGCGTGCCTCAGAAACTCGTCTCAGAATGGCCACATGGTTGAATGGGACAACGAAGAGGCAGAGGGCTCCTTGGCTTTCAAATTCCAGAGTGAAGTTATTTATCTTAACGCAACCTAAAAGCAGGTGACTCGAACACCTGTGAGTCAGCTACCCTGGCAGGAAAATCAGGTGTGAAATTAGTTCTCCAATAAAAAGCTTACCTTTCTAGATGCTTAGCAAGCAAGTAAACCTGGATCCCAGTATAGGGAAATTGGGGGCAGATCACTTGAGAGAGCAGAGACATATTTTGGTACCTATTTCTTATCTTCCTTCCTTTCTCCCTCCCTCCTTCCCTCCCTGTTTCCCTCCATCCCTCCCTTCTCTTCTGCCTTCATTATTTGAAGGCAGTTACTCCAGCACAAAGCTAACTGACCTCAAATGCTTGCTTGCTTTTCAGCAAGGGTATAACAAGGCTAAATACACTCAGCTGAAATACAAATTCCAGAAAGGCAGGAATTTGTGTCAGGTTGGTGCTGCAGTATCCTCAGCATGTGAGACAAATGTTTGGGATACAGGAAGTGTTCAACGAGTATTTGTTGACTTCTGAATAACTATATAACGTTTGATAATAAAAGCTGAAATTCTGAATTTGTTCCCTCCTCTAATAATATCCCCCAAAATCAAATCTGAACAATCTTATTTCAGAATCATTTAACACTGCTGTCATCTCCTTATCCTTTGCAGAGTCGCACTCGACACATTCTTGCCCAGGGTTGAGACCGTTGGTTCTAGCGTTCTCCCTGTCGTGCCTCTGTGAACATCTTCAGGACAACCTCTGAACAGATGCCACTCTGTTCCCATGTGCAGGGTTTCCATAGACCCGGACCTTGTAGATTTCCATAACCCACACTCCACTTATTTCCTTTCTCTGTAGGTGATGAGGAAATGAGATAACGTTGTGTTTGTCCCTACCATAGGGACAAAAGAAGAGGAAGCTGGCACTCTCGCCTTTAACTATCGAAGTTGGTTTTGGTGTGTGCACGCTGGCCTTCACATGTGCACGTGCGCGTGCCCTCTGTGCCCTGCTCGCCCTTGCATGCTGAGCATCTGTGTTGCTTGGTCACACTCACGTCACTTTAACACCCAGAGGCAGCACTTACTTTGAGGGTAGGGGCAGACGTGGACACGAGAATTCCATCTCATTGATCACTTTCGGTTTAACAAAAGCTGCATCCAAGCACTGGGAGGTGCGGAAGCCCGGTGCTGAGGAGGGTGCTGTCCCTTGCTGAGTGAGTGTGGTTCCAGCTTTAAATAACCACTTATTGGGGCTCCAGTCAGGAACTCTAGTATGTGTGGACGCCTGGATGTTTTCCTTTATTAAAACTACTCGGGATATTTATCACTTCTTTTAGATGCTAATAACGCCCTGGGCAAGCCCAGCACCCGAAGGCCTCCCTTCCCCACCGCCAGCCCCTCAGCAGAACAGCCTTGTCACCCAGGGAGCACTTACGGAGCTGACCTTAAAGAGCAATTTCAGTCAGGAATTGAGAGGCTCGATTGTTCATAAACCTGACAGTTATTACTTGGAGATTCTTGTTCTACAGTACAAGCTGCTCTTTACAATTTTATCAAATAAAGTGCTCCTTTCCCCAGCGCCCCTCTTACTCCCCCTGGCTTCCTCCCACCACTTGCTGCCCCCACTTACCTGCGGGCTTTGCACGGGGCAGGGGCGTAAAACTTAGGGACCATCGCCAGCAAGACTTTGACTCCTTGGTGGGCCAGGCTAGCGTTCAGGGCCTAGGTGTGCTTTGTTTGTTCTTTTATTCAGGCAGCAATTTCTGAGGGAGAAGGTAGATAATGGTGGTTTTTCCTCTTTGAAATGCATGAGCTTCTACTGACCATTTTCTAGGTTGCCTGGTCAAAGCGATACTTAAGAGTAAATCTATTAGAAGTATCCAGAGCCCTCAAATGGTTAACACATGGTAGCAATGCCCAGTAATTGTTTCCTAGGTTGAATGAGTAGAGGACCCCAAATGGATGTTATTAAAATAATATATTTTAATTAATAGGTCCCCAAATTGTAGAAATCTCAGGGCTTCCCATCTTGCTTTAATTTGAACTTACAATTTAGAGAATGAATGGTTCAGTGGTCTGGAGGCAGGAGGAGGAGCTGGATGAATCATACCACATCCCTCTGCAGCCTGGGAGATGGTGTCACATGGATAGAGGGACGGAGGGACAAGCCCTTCCCTAGTTCTGAACCATAGATGCTATTACATAATCTAAACCTGGGAGAGTGGAGGTGTAGAGAACTGAGACTAATCTAAAATCAGTACAATAGTATCAAATGGGATGAGCAAGTAGCTTGTTATAAGCAAAAGCTACATACAAACAACAGTAGAAGCATTGCAAATACAACAAAGCATGTAAATGAGCCTTCACTTGACTTTTGACACAAGGTCAAAGCCTTTGATTTGAGAGTGAATCTGCTGACTGGGAATTAGTGTCTTCTCGAATAGGCAATATTTAAAAGGCATCACTCCTGATTTCTAGTTTAGATTTGTTTAAAGTCCAGCATGAAGGTGAGCTTTTCTAGTGTGAAGCAATCTTGAGTGCAAAGTATTTCCAGACTCTATGATTTTCCCCTTTCTCTACTATGGGTTTTTTTGCCCATACTTAATTCAACTGTGGGTTTTTTTTTTCTTTTAACCTATTTTATTGAGTCTTTCCAAAATATTCTACTTAGTTTTCATTGAAACAGCAATTCTCTTTTCACACTCAGATTGTATCAGTTTGTGAGGGGTTTAGGTAAATTATGTGATTAAATGAAAAAGTACACCCGGTAAGAACAGATTTGGGAAATGATGTAGCTGACTCTGGGTAAGCATATGGCTCAGCTCGTAAATGTGTTAGTGCCCAGGTACTCCAGAGGGAAATGATTGGCATCAAACAGGAATTCAGCACGCTGCGGACTTTAGACTGTATAGCTGACAGGAGCAGGAAGGCCAGGTAACTCACCCTGTCAATTAAATGAAGTTAAGCAGAAATTAGTGGAGTGCTTTTAGTGCATGCTTAACTTGGACTCAAGGTTTCTGAATTTATGTGCTGATATTAGTTATTAACCTCAAACAAATCACATAATCTCTCAGAGCTTCAGTTTATTCATGTGTAAAATGAGGATATTATTTACCTGTATGAGCTTGCATACACACGTGTGTGCATAAACCACACACACACACACACACACACACACACACATACACCACAAGGCTCTTTTAAGAAAATCAAATAAACCAATATGTTTCATTGCTGTGGCAACTGTACAAATATAAACTTCTTACTTTGAAATAATTTCAAACTTATAGAAAAAATTGCAAGGATAATACAAAGATACTCACTAATCCCTCAAAAGATTTGCCTACCGTTAACATTTTGTCACATTTGTTTTATCATCCTTTCTATGGGTGGATGAATGGATGGATGGACAGATAAATAAATAGATACAGAGATATAGTTAATATACATATCTGTGTAAATAAACATTTTTCTGACCATTTCAGAGTTAGCTACAAACATCATACCCTTTTTCTCCAACCCTTCAGTGTGTATATCTTAAGAACAAGATATTCTTTTACAATTATAAAAACTGGGATATTTAACCTTTGTATAACATCATTTAATACATAGTTATTATTGAAATTTTCCAATTTTCCCATTAATGGTCTTTGTAACATTTTGTTTTTCCATCCATGAGCTGGTACAAGATCTCATGTTGCATTTAGTTGTCATGTCTTTTTAGTCTTCTTAGCCTTTCTTTGTCTTTCAGGACAGCGATATTTTTGTAGGATGTCCCTGCTGTGGTCTAGAATGTTCATATCCCCCAAAAATTCATATACTGAAATCCTGATCCCCAGTGTGAGGGTATTATGAGGTGGGGGATTTGAGGTGCTATTAGATCAGGAGGGTGGAGCCCTCATGATGGGATTAGTGCCCTTGCAAAAAAGGCTCTCAAGATATTTCTGCCCCTTGTACCATGTGAGGTTACAGGAAAAGAGTTTGTTTGATATGTTCCCCTGCCTGGATTCAGGATATGCATTTTGGGGCAGGAATACCTTATATATGATGTGCCATTCTTCGTGTATCATGGTAGGAGGCCCGTGATGTCAGCCTGTGTCACCGTTGGCAACGCTAGCATTCATCACTTGGTTAAGATGATATGTTCCAGGATTCTCCACTGTAATGTTACTGTTTTTCCCATTAAAACGAGTAAATAGTTGCTGGTGAGACATTCTGAGACTACATAAATAACTTATTTTCATCACATTCTTACCCACTGGACTTTCTTCCAATGTTGATCCCCACCGAAGTCCATTATTACAGGGTATGGTTGCAAAGTGGTGATTTTCTTTGTCTAATTCCATCATTCCTTATACACTTATTAGTTGACATATTTCTGTAAGGAAGAGCTTTCCATTTTTCAACATTTATTTAGTTGTTTGCTTGTTTGTTAACTTTTAGTACGGGATCATGAAGTTTTATTTAATTCAAAGGATCGTAATCAGTTTGAGTTATTTGTTTACATGTTCATTTTTCTTAGATGTATTCAGTGTCCAATCAAGCTGGAGCCTGTGTCCTTGTGATGTGTTCTCATCATTATTTGAACATGTCCTTGCTTTCTAGCATAAGAGAGGGTATTTTAGACTCCTCTGTGCTTTCTCTTCCATAGCAGTGAAGTCAAGCATGTCTCCAACAAAACCTCATTCTCTTAAGTGAGGTGTGGTATTTAGAAACCAAGATGAGGGTGCTAGATGTGTTCAATGCTATAGGGACATCATTGTTTCTAGAAAGCAGAAATAGGGAGGGACAAGGTATTTTTAAAATCTCTTTCTGGACTATTTTTCTTCTTGTACAGTCCTCTTGGGCTCATATTTCTCACTGATGAGAAAGATTGTTATAAATCTGGACTCTGAAGCTTAGAAAGATAATCAACTTCAGTATTCTGGTTCTTCTGATAGCTAAGCAGCAGAGAATGTCCTCAGGAGCAAACAGGATCTCTTAGCCCATTTTGCATTGCCATAAAGGAATACTTGGGACTGGGCAATTTAGAAAGAAAAGAGGTTTACGTGGCTCATGGTTCCGCAGGCTGTACAAGAAGCGTGGTGGCAGCATCTGCTTCTGGTGAGGGCTTCAGGAAGCTTCCAATCAAGGCAGAAGGCCAAGAGGGAGTAGGTGAGTCACATGGTGAGAGAGGAAGCAGGAGAGAGAGGGGGAGGTGCCAGACTTTTTTAAACAACCAGCTCTCTTGTGAACTAACCAAGGGAGAACTCAGTCTTTCCTATGGGGAGGGCACCAAGCCGAAAGATCCTTCCCCACGACCCAAACACCTTCCACCAGGCCCCACCTCCAACACTGGGATCAAATTTCAACATGAGATTTGGAGAGGACCAACATCCAAAATGTATCACAGGATAAGAGGCTGCTCAAGACAGAAGTTTTGAGGAGAAAATAACAGGGAGCCTTGGCATAGGTGTTTACATGTATAACCATTCTCAATTTTCATGCCTGTGGCCTCTGATGTCACAAGTTTAGAAATCTCACGTGGAAGTTCAAAGGTTCCTAAGAGGATTCTTCGTTTAGGGAAAGCTTTGGATAATAAAAATATTATTATTTGATATTAATAATGGGAAATATATTACAGATTGTGCTCGTTGACTTTCTGTTTTACTTATTACTCACATCAGCCCTCCTCCTGAAGTCCTGTGGCAGCTGAGAACAGAAAAGAGAATGTAGCTGAGGCTCAAGTCCAGTGGCAGCTTTGTTGCTCCGAAACCCAGGGCTCCCGCATACAGTCTTGGGAGATGCGGCTTAGGCTCCCTGCTACCACCACCATATCTGGGTCCTGTGGCCTTCGCTGGGGAGAAGGTGGGTCAGGAAAATGAACATTAGGCTCCCTCACATCTGCCATCTGAACGGAGGGTGGTGTCTCTCCCATAAAGTGCGGGGAGCCTTCGGGATCAGCGTCAGAGGCAGGTGTGGGCCCCACCGGGGCTGGGCTAGCTGTGCAGGAGCCCTGGGGGAGCAAGGAACGGGAACCTGGCTAGAATGTGAATTTGGCAGTGCAAGGGGAATATGCCAGCCCACATTCGAGCTTAATTGCCCTTAAATGTGGCCCAAGGAATGCCAGACTCACCAATCAGTGAAGTCACTCCTCCTTCATTAAAGATGAGTGCAGGCGAGGCTGAAAGAGCTGGCAGATGTGTTTATCCAATCCTCCTTTCTTCTTCCCAGTGGATCAAAAGTCCCCTATGGAAATATGGCCAGGAGTGAGAAAATACGTATGTCTTCTAAATCCTTGCTGCGTTCCATGTTGACAGCTTTACATGCATTACCTGGCTCAATCCTCAAGACAATTTTATAAAGTAGATATTAATATCACCATTTTACAGGTGGGAAATCTGACCGCTGGAGGTTAAGTCATATTCTGTGGCTCATACATGGAAAATAACGTCTTAGCCCAGGTCTTCTATCTGCAGAGCCTTGTGGTTAGTCGCTGTTTTTACGGACTGCCACCAGTTTTAGGGAAGGTTACTCCCCCAGTAGGTAGTGGGAGGTAACCCAGAGAGGAAAGGCTCACAGGCTGTGCACGCACCTCTTGGGTGGGGGAGGAAAGCAGTGATGAAGCAGTGATGGGGGGTGTCTCAAGATAGGATGTGTCAAGCACAGAACTTCCCCGTTTCACACTTCCAGCTGCTCCTGAGCCACAGGCACATTAGCAAGAAGGCTTCATAGTGCTTCCAACCAAGGGCAACTGCTAAGAGGTATTTCTTTCATTTCCTAATTACTTCCCCCTCCCTCTTTAGGACATCTCTTTGCTAGGAGCTCTATGCCTCCTGCTAATTAGCTACCCTGAAGTTTAAAGAACATCACAAAATACTCATTTCGATTTCCTAATAACGTAACTGGCATCATCCCTTTGCATCCTAAAGCTCTCTAGCCCTGGTAGTCACCAGGCAAAGGAAGTTCTCTGAGGGTTGTTGGCTTCCTGTTCACGAGTTGATTTATTTAGCACAGGATTTTTGTGTTTGTGAGCAAAATAAGTTCTCTCTGTAGGAGGATGGGAAATGAGAGAGGGGAAGGAATGGCTCAGTGGGAGCCAGGGAGACACCGGCTTAGACGCTCAGGAGACGCTTGTTTGCTCTGCTCTGCGGTGCTGTGTTAACGCGGCGGATAGCACTCTCCAAGTCTCTCGCACAGAAACCTGGGACATTCTGGCAGCTGCGTGTCTTGTCTGTTTTATTTCCCCTTCCCTCTTTTATTCTGTATTAATAGCTATTTTCAGATACTTACAACTCATGACATCCGGTGGGATCATTATGTACATCACGAACGGTATCTCTCTAGAGCTGCCCCCAGCTAACTTCCTGGACATCTCCTTTAAAAGAACATTTTGATCATAAGAAGCCACAGAGCACAGTGGGAAAAGCACGACTTTTCAAGTTAGGCAAAGGTTGTGGTCCTAACTCTACCACTTACTAGCTGTGACCTCAGCACGTGGTTCTGAACAACGACTCTCGATGGCAGGTTCCTCCCATAAAATGAGAATAGTACTTTCTTCAGTGTTGTTGAATAGATTGGGTGAGTTAATAGATGTGAAGACCTTGAATAGGTTCTAGTTCTTGGTAGAGTACTCTGTAAATTATGTTTATTTTGATTATCACAAGATTATTTAGTCAATTGCCAACGAGTACCTCATTTCAGAGATGTGGTTTTGATTTCCACGTAAGCCACAGCTATGTTCATCATTTTATTTCTCATGGCACCAAACACAATGCATATGCCTGACACACAATGGACACAGGTTTTTAAAGTACATGCGTTAATCCTGTAGGTTCTCTCCTTAGCACTAAGTATTACACACAAATGCACCTGATGGTGACATGGCAATGACGGTGATGCTGATATTGACAATTTATTATGAAAGGAAATGCAAGCCTGAGAATTTATATGCTAGTTGTGTGTCTCACTTTGTCTTGGTTGCCAAGAAACCCAATTAATTTAGCATCAAGAGATAGTAAAGAACTCTTCATTCTAAGTTCTTCAGTTATTTCTCACTTTTGTGAGAAATAGTCACTTCTTTTGTGCCTCTATTGTTATGATCCTACTCCGTGTTTTACTATTGGGAGCATCACTAGCATCAGATTATTTCAACAACAAGGTAGGAAGATGCCCTCCTCACAGGTATTTACATACAATTAGTACTATTAGAACCCTGTATTCATTTGATTGGTTCATGGAACTCATGCTTGAGACCCACAGCCATTGCCACCTTGGTTAGGGGGACAGGTCATGGAGTGCATTTGGAGAACAGCGACTTACTACAGTTAGTCTTCCCCAAGCAGGGTTCTTCACAGCCTGTTCACAGGATCCTGAAGACAGAGGGGAGTTGGCTTCTCACCTGACTAGTTAGACTGGGGACACGATCTCTTTTGCATGAGCCTTGCAGCTGGACAGACTTCTCTCTGCATGCTGTCAGCCACCTGCTGTGTGGCAAGGCTGTGTGAGATCACTTCACTCTAGTGAAGGGTGCTGCATTACTCATCAGCATTAACTATGCTCTGGCAATGTACAGATGACTGTAACTTGACAGCACTTTTTTTTTATTCCAAAGTATTATGGGGGTACAAATATTTTTGGTTATATGGATCACTTTTATAATGCTTAAGTCATGGTTATAAGTGTGCCCATCACCCAGATAGTATTCATTTTACCCATTAAGTAGGGTATGGTGCATCCACTCCTCTCCCCTCTCCCTTGCTTGATTTCCACTGAATTTTACTTCCCTCTGTACACATGTGTGCTCACTGGTTAATTTCAATTTAATAGCGAGTATATGTGGTATTTGCTTTTCCATTCTTTAGATATTTCACTTAGGATAATAGTCTCTAGTTCCATCTAAATTGTTGCAAAAGGCCTTAATTCATCCTTTTTCATGGCTGAGTCATATTCTATAGTACACATATACCACATTTTGTTAATCTACTCATGAATTGACGGGCACTTGGGTTGATTCCACATCTTTGTAATTGTGAATTGTGCTGCAATAAACATTCAAATGAAGGTGTCTTTTTGATAAAATGACTTCTTTTCCTTTGGGTAAATACCCAATAGTGGGATTGCTGGATCAAATGGTAGGCCTATTTTTAGTTCTTTGAGGCTGCGGTCCCCAACTCTCCAGTACTGGTCTGTGGCCTTTTAGGGACCAGGCTGCAGAGCTCTGTCCCCCCCATGACCCAGTCCATGGAAAAATTGTCTTCCATGAAACTTAGGAACTGAGGGGCTGCACAGCAGGAGGTGAGTGGTGGGAGAGTGAGCAAAACTTCATCGGTATTTGCAGCTGCTCCCCACTGCTCACATCACTGCATCAGCTCTGCCTCTCCCCTGTGCTCCCCCAACTCGGGTCCAAAACTGGTTCCTGGGGTATCTCCATACTGTTTTCCATAGAGGTTGTACTATTCTGCATCCCACCAACAGTGCAGAAGCATCCCTTTTTCTCTGCATCCACTCCAGCATCTATTATTTTTGGACTTTTTAATAAAAGCCGTTCTAACTGGGGTAAGGTGATAGCTCATTGTGGCTTTAATTTGCGTTTCCCTGACATTAGTGACATTGAAAATTTTTTCATGTTTATTGACCATTTTTCCATCCTTTTCTGAAAAGCTTCTGTTCATGTCTTTTGCCCGCTTTTTGATGGGGTTGTTTGATTTTTTTTTTGTTGATTTGCTTGAGTTCTTTGTACATTCTGGTTATTAAACTTTTATTGTATGTATAGCTTTCAAATATTTTCTCCCATTCTGTCTGTTGTCTGTGGTTTTGTTTTTACTGTAAAGGACTTAAAAAATATTGACACATTACTGACCAACTAGGATGAATCAAGTAACTCATTACCTAACTGAAAAAAATAAGTAGATTTTGACCATATATGATTATTATTTCAGGAATGAATTCATGAGCCATACAAATCATTCCATCATTTAACATATATTAAGATTAGTATTTTATAGATAAAATATAGCAGCCCAATGGCTTTGCTTAAAACTATTCTTTTAAAGGCTTCTTTTACTTAAGCAATGTAACAATCAAGTCCAGTAATAGTTGTTGATAGAATATAAGTTTGAATAAATCAGGTGTAAAATATATGTTTGAAGAAACTGACAAAATTTGAATATGAGTATTAGGTGATACAAAAGGGCATTGTTGATTTTATTAACCATGATGACCATATTGTGTTTCTACAGAAATATGCCTACTTTTTAAAAGTGTATACTAAATAGTTACATGAGAAATGCCATAGTGGTTGTTTAAAATATTTCAGAAAAAAAGATGAAGCAAATATGGTGAAACATTAGCAATTGCTAAATCTACATGATGATATACGAGTGTTCATTAGATTGAATTTAGGAATCATAGGAAATTACCAATATTTGACCAGTTTTTGACCTAAAGGTGGCAGTTTCCTATGGTTCAAACTTATACTGGTCTTTAATTTTCTGTACATTTAATTTTCTACTTAAAACTTTTCTAACTGTGTCTATCTGTCTATGGAAAAACTTCCAGATACCTGTGTATGCTACAAAGTTTGTCAAGGCTTGGTCTCTACCCCCATTTCTTCAACATAGTCCTTTCCCTCCCACCCACCCCACTGCCAGAACACTGTGGATGAAGCGTTATTAGACTTCATTATTTTGAACCACTTAATTTTAAGAAACAGGCCGAGTGTTTTCTGATTTCTTTGCTTAAAGTCTTCCTTTTGCACATCACACTTCCTTGCAACACTCTGACAGCCAGCCACATTCCAGCTCGTGGTCACAGTGATTGCGAAGCCACTTCTGAGCCTGTCCTTCCCTCAATCTCTTCCTCGCTGGCCTCTATCACCCCTCCCCTCTACCTTAGTGGAATCTCCCAGTGCTCATTAAGCATCACTGTGCTTACTTCTTTAAGCTGTTTTTCCCCATAGGGTGGGTTTTCAAAGGCAAGAGCAACACCTAATTAGTCTTTGTGTGTTCAGAAAGGGTCCCTTACTGTCAGAGGCTGAAGCTGAAGGGCTGACTTTGTCCCTGCTCTGTGCCCTGTGGCTGCACACTGGCTGGCTCCCTTTCCTCAGTGGAGCTGACACTCAGTGCAGGCCAGGGGTCAGACCTGCATGGATGCCTGTCCATTCAATAGATATGCAAAGGTTGGTTTTAATGACACTAGGTCTTCCTTCCACTTACCACTTAACATGTCTCTTTCTTTGACTGCTGGGAAATAAAATTAACATTGATAGGTACAATGGTGACAGAGCCCAGGAATTCAGGGATAAATGGAAAAATCAAAGGCACCTGGGAATTAAAGGATTATTACTTTTTTCCCATTGTGCCTGTGATGTATCTTAGCTCAGTAGAGATAATGTTACTGGGTTGATGGTTAAGCAATCGAGTGTGTGAGTCATCCTTGTAGTCTCACTGTCTGCAGAGAAAGTTTCCAGGGATCACACCAGCTCACCTGAGACCCACAGTGCTTGTATGCACCCCACATTGCATTCTGTGGATAGGCAGACGCATAGATACCCATATCTGTATCTATCTATGTGAGCACAATGATGGTTACACACCTATCTATGTAAATGTAGACATTCACCTGCAGATGGAAACCTATGCATATAGATATGTATGTTTATATGGATGTATCTCTCTACCTAGTTAGCTAGTTACTTAGCTAAACAGTACTGATATACAATGAACACTAAATTTATATTGGCCATAGAAAGAAATTAATGAAGACAATTATATTTTCAAAAGCACTCTCCTAGTATATTGTTCTTGGACTTTGCATCTCTCATAATTTAGGAATACATTACGAAAATGAATCAGAATGAGAGAGACTTTAAATTAAATGAATTAAAAATGATTATTTAATTGCTCACTGTGATAAGTGCTCTGAAATGGAAGTACAGAGTGCTAAGAAAATGTATCAATAGGATCCCTGAAATAGACTGGGAGGCAGGGAAAGAGTATGGCCTCTCTAAGCATTGCAAGAAGGTCAGAGAGTGAGGAGGAAAGTGGTTAGTGGAGGGCTGGGGGGGGACAGACAAAGCAGAGCCTCATGAGGAGAGTGACTATGTGATTTATCATACAAGCTTGTGTCATACCATTCATACTGAATTTGAGTGCTATGGACTATCACACTGGACTGTCACACTGGACTATCACACAAGTCAAGAGTGAATATAGGGAACCGGTAAGGCAGCTATTACAGTAGTCCCAGAAGGAGATGATTAGTAGCTATGATTATGGTGATGGAATGAAATTTGACATGGTTTAGAAAGTGGACTCAACAAGGTCCAATCGAGATACCCAACAATTCCTCAGGAACATCTCAGGAAGGAGGTCTATCTATCTATCTATCCATTCACCCATCTGTCTTTCTCTCTGTCTCCTTATGAAAGCTGTAATTCTGGCATCAATTCTAAAAGATATGCCAGTAAGAGGAGAAAAGCCCACCCAAAGTTATAATGAAACTAATTTATTTGAAACATTGAGTAGATTGGAAGCCAAATTCTTTGTAAGGATTTAGATGGATGCTAACAAATCTCTTAACTCAAGGCTCTAGAGGATCAACTTCTACAGAGTCTTTATTTTCTCTGGATTGTAGTGGGGGATTTTTTGTACTATTCAGTTCTATAGCAGTGAATTGCATTTCTCTCCAAGGCTCCTCAACAAACAATTTACAGTGTAAATATATTTGTTGGCATGCAATTCGCTCTGCATTATGAGTCTTGATTAATATTATAATGTGTTGATGAAAGCCTGTAAGTGGTTCTTGGAACTAAGGTTTCAGACAAAGATGTGCTGTTTGGGTACAGAATGTTTGTTGAATATTAGATTAGGTTTTTTGTTTTGCTTTTCTCTCTCTCTTTTTAATTATTTTTTATTTTTAAGGAGACGCTTGGTGTGAAGTGGCAAAAAAATTCAAAATACACAATTAATTAACACAACCAATCTGTCACCCGAATTGCACAAAAACACTCCTCCCCACGCACGTATCATGCCTGATCACACTCAAGCTTGCTTTGTGTCTGTGGGTCCTTTGGTTCAGCTATTTAGCATCTTATTCATTGCCGGCATCCTGTCTCTAGAGAACTATTGTTCTACAGTATCGTGTGTCTTTTAAATACTGTGTGTGCATGTGGGTTGATTAGACCTGTTGTCCAATTCCCAATCTGCCCACTGAAAGGTAGAGATAGTGTTACTGGGCTTTGCTTTTGTGAAGGCTGGTTTCTCCTCCTCAATAGTTACAAGCACATATGTAGAGAAGCAGAACTGTTGGATTCTCCACCTCGAGCAGTTCAAGTGTTGACTGGCACTTCCCTTTCACACACATGGCTTGAATAAACAACAATTCAATGGAGGGCTCACAGGCTCAGAAAATAGGCTGTGATTAAGAGCACAGGGCTTTGGACACAGACAGAGCTGGTTGAACTCCAGCTCTGCCACTCAATAGCTGCCTGACCTTAGCCAAGTTCTCCGAGTTTCAGTTTCCTCATTTGGAAAAATGGGGCTAATAATTCCTATGTCTTGAATTTGGTGCAGAGATGAAATGAGATCACAGGTTTAAAGTGCTTTCCTGGACCCCCAAAAATGTGTTCAGTAAGTGGAAGCTCTTACTGCATTCAGCTTTTCAGCCTTTGGCCCAGCAATACAAAAACAATGAATTTGGTATATGGCTGAAATCTTCTCGAGGTTTTTGCATTTTATTCTGTCTAATGATCTCTGAATACTTAAAACCAAGATTTTTAACTCTCGCCCGCACTGCACCACCCTTTTCGAGGTGGATACCTAAGGTGGGTGTCAGTGTTTACAGGGCCTTAGGAGCACACTGTTCTCAGAACAGAGTGTTTGCCACCACTCTGTGAGAGGTGCCCATGGCACACAGGAAGTGAACTCAACACACAGCCATAGACCATAGAGAATGAAGCGAGACAGAACAAGGTAAGTTAGAGTAGGTGTGTTTGGAAAAGGAAGGAGAAATGGAAGTTGAATTTTGACCCAAACTAGACACTTAGCCATGATGAGGTTTTGTCCTTTCCTGTGACTCCCAGTGAAGAGATACCACTGGAGAACATTTTCATCCTCTCTCTCCTAAACAACCCGTGATTTGCTAAAGCCCCTGAGTAGATCATGTTACTCATAAAATCGGTGTTGACTATCTAGTCAGAAGCATAGAAAATACGCTGTGTTAATACCCGCTAGGCAGACCTGGAATGCCCTTGGTGGGAGAGTGGCACGGAACGTTTCTTTACAAAGAACGTTCTGTATTGTCAAGGTTGGTATCTGTCAGTACATCAAGGTTCTTATTTCAATAGGCTAACATATATTATTTTCCTTTTTTCATTAAAATTTGTACAGAATATTCAAAACCACTGCTAAAGAAGTAGGTATATATACATAAGCAAAATTCAATAAAATCATCTTCAGGTCATCAGTCTCTCCTTTCCTTCATCATTCCTGGCTTACTGTGACTTCCCTGAGGACATAGCTGCCATCAAAAGAGAGTGTGATGGGCACACGCTTACCCCCAAACCTATCAACCCAAGTACGTGGCCTGCCTCTCTTTTGGAATGGGTGGCCACCTCGGTTTTTATGGCAGGTGGAGCCTCCACCCATGCTCTGGATCCTGTCTCCTGCCCTCTCCGTTCACCCTTTCCTGCACCATCAATTTCCTTTTCTACTGGATTGTTGCCATCAGCAGACACACATGTGCTAATATTTTCCATTGTTTAAAATCTTCCCTGACCTCATAACAGTCTTCCGCTTACCGCTCTGTGTCTTAGCTCCCCATTACAGTAAAAGTCCTAAGGAGAATATTTTATATTCATTTTCATTCGATTTTCTCTTAAACTAACTCAGTACAGGCTTCCACACTGTATTCGTTTTCTCAAGCTACTATAACATAATACCATAGGCTAGGTGACTTTTCTGGTCTGCTTTTTGGTGCTATCACTGAATACGTGAGAGTGAGCAATTAATAAAGAAAATAGGCTTCTTTCTTACAGTTCTGGAGACTAGAAAATCCAAGAATGGGCAGAAGCACCTGTTCGGCTTCTGGTGAGGGCCTCGTGCTGCATCATAACCTGCTAAAAGGCATTGCTGGGCCAGAGGGGCGCACTGACAGCCAAGCTTTTATAACAGGCTTTTATAACAGACCTGCTCCGGTGACAACTCATTAACCTATCAGCCAATAAATGTATCAGTCCACTCATGAAGACAGAGCTCTCATGGCCTAATTACCCCTTAATGGCTCCACCTCTTAATTCTGTCACATCGGGGATTAAATGTCAACATGAGTTTTGGGAAGGACAAACATTCAAGCCATAGCAGTGGCTCAAACAACAGAAATTTATTTGTCTCAGTTCTGGAAGATGGAAGTCCCAGAATAAAATGATGACCCATTTGGTTCCATGACGGCTCCCTTCCTGCCTTCTCACTGTGCCCTCACAGGAAGAAGGGGGAAGGGGGAGAGAGAGAGAGAGCAGTGCCACCAATCCCATCAAGAGAACTGCACTCTCATGACCTCTTCTAACTCTAATTACTTTCCAAAGGCCCCATCTCCACATTCTATCATGTTGGTGGTTCAGGTATCAACATATGCATGTTGGGAATGCAAACATTTAGTCCATAATGCATACCTATCATTTTACCAAAATATTCCTTGACAGTGACACTAATGACTTTTACCTTACTAAATTCAATGGTCAGAGTAAATTTAAAGACTCCTTTTCAAAAACCGTTTCTTCACTCGGCCTCCGGGGCATCACCCTCAATCCCCTGCTTTCCCATCTAATGTTTTTCTTTCACTGAATCCTCACCTTACAATTCTTAAACACTGGACTTCTCAGAATTTAGTTCTGATTTTCTGAGCTGCTCTGTTTCTGTAGGCTCCTGAGGTGGCTTCATCTGGTTTCATAATTTTCTAAGACCTTCTGTATGCCGAGAACACCCACATTTATATATTTAGCCCTGAACTATTTCTTGAAATCCAAACCTGTACGTTCAACTGCCTACATGGCATCTCTGTTCAAATGTCTAACAGGTTTCCAAACTTCACTTGTCATAAAGTAACCTCTTGGGTCTCTGGATTGTCATACCTCTACCACCCACTTGAACACCCTGCCAACCTGCTCCTCCTTCAGTCTGTCTTCTTGGGTGACAATTTCATTCTTGTTATTGCTCAGGCCCCAAATCCTAGTTTTATCTTTGACTCTCCTTTTGTGTTTTAAACCTGATGCAGTCCATGAGGCTGCCGTGACAAAGTACCATACACTGGGTAACTTATAAAACAACAAATTTATTTTTCACAATCCTAAAGGCTAGAAGTCCCAAATCAGGGTACTAGCATGGTAGGGTTCTGGCAAGGATGGTATTCTGGGCACAGACTGCCATCTTCTCACTGTATCCTCACATGATGGAAAGAAAGAAAGAGAGCTGTCTGGGTGCCTTTTATAAGTGCACTGATCCCACTCATGAGGGTTCTACCCTGATGACCTAATCACCTCTCAAAGGCCCTACCTCCTAATGCCATCACACTGGGGATTAGGATTTCAATACATTGTCCTCTTTTAGGAGGGATGGTGGCTCAAATATTCAATCCTTAAAACACCAATATCTAATACATCAGTTCTATCGCCAAACATTAATATCTCCAGAATCTGTGTACTACTGAGCTCCTTCTTCTCAACTACCCTGGTCCAAATTCCCAGAGGCTCTTTCCTGAAATGCATGGTCATCTCCCATCTGGTCTCTCTGCTTTCACTCGTAATCCCTTCTGCACATATCCCCTCAGCAGACGAGGAAGAGCAATGCTATTAAAACAGAGCAGCTCATGTTTCTTCTCTGTTCCAAATTCTCAAATGGCTTTCCTTTTTTGTCAAAGTGAAAGCCAACGTCCAAAGAAAGAGCTGCCAACCCCCACAGGACACTGTCTCCACACCCCTCTGGTGATCTCTGCTCTCTCTCTCCAGTGCTCACTCTCCTTCGGCCACGTGGTCTCTGCTTTTACCCAGGCACGGTCCAAACTCAGGCACTTTGGTTCACTCTCTATTCTATTTCTCTACTTTATTTTTCTTCAGAGCACCGCAAAAGTGTTTCTGTCTTTTATTTTTAAATCTAACTCCCCCACTGGAAGATAAGCTCCATGAGGCTGGGCACTTTGTTGTAGTCATTACTGTATCTTTAGCCCCTACAATAGCCCCTTATAGAAAGGGGCTTACAGAAAGCCCCTTCTAGAAAGCAGGTATTCAATAAATATGTGTGAATGAGTGAGAGTGTAGGAAGAGAGAATGATGAAGTGAGCCAAAGAAGATTCCATAAAACCAGCTGGATGCAGGGTGGATATGGCTAAATGAATCAACTGAATTCCAAAACCTGTGCTAGTCAATGTTTTAACAATTCCCTAAAGTATCATACCCATCCTAAAACCAATCTATTAGGATAACTTTTCAGAAGAATCAGCGTTGAATAATCTCAGGTTCACTTTTGTTTTCAACTTCTTTTTTCAAAAAAAGCAGGCAGTCAGAGGATAGAAGAATATAATAGAATGGCTAAAATACAGAAAAAATCCATTGGAGAAAGATACAGATTTGATGTAGGATGACACAAACTCTTTTGAGCACTTGTCTGTTAAGCCCATTAAAATATTACTACATAACTAAACAGCACATTGCATTCTCCATTAACCTATGAGGAATTTACTTCAGAGGACAAATTTTTCTTGACAGAACTAGTAACGCTTTATGAAATAAGCTGATCTAGTTATCTTTATATTTCTCTATAATTTCCCTGCCCTTCTGAAGTTCTGTCTTCTGAAGGTCTATGAGTCTTTCACCTGAGTTACTGAATGAGAATGTCATCAAACATAGAGAGTCTGAGGACTGAGGCGGGTACTTTGGACTGGTTCCACGTCAGGACATCACCGTCTAGTGGGCTCCTTTTGGCCCCAAGGTTTACTGTGACTAGAAGTGATTTCCGCAGATTGCTCATTACGAAGAATCTTCTGTGTTGGGATCCTGTCTAACAAAAGAAGCTTCAACGATCTTGGGGACAAGTGCCAACTTTAAGGCCTTCCATAATCAGGTCCATCTTTTTACAACTTTTTCTTTGTCCATCATCCCAGAAGAATCTGTCACTATTCTTTGACCACCGGTCCTCCTAAACCTACTTATTCTCAACATCACACCTTTGTTCATGAGTTCCATAGCTGCCTACAACATCTCCTGGCTTCTTTCTTGCCTCTAAAAATCCAAGGTCAAGCTAAATTCTTTTATCAATGTGTCCTGAAGGCCAGTTCATAGTCATCTCTTTTTCCACTGGTAGTTCTTATGAAAATGAGGCTTTCCCTTTGGAGTGTCATCGTATTCTGTCTTGTCTTTCTATGTCATTATTATCACAGCTGTAAGCTACCATCATTATCCAAAATGCACTTTGCTTACATTATCTCATTTAATCCTGAGAGCAGTTTGAGGTAGAACTTAATGTTGTGACCATTTTATAGATAAAAAGACCAAGGCTTAGAGAACTTGTTCAGGGCTGCATAGTCACTAAGTCAGCAGAACAGATCAGTCGTCATCATTTCCAGGTCTGGAGACTTCTGAGGCCCTTGTTCTCACCACAGGGCTTGAGCCACTCTAGCCCTTCAGGAAGCCACTCTAGCCCTTCAGGAAGCTTCACGCTACTTTCTCTAGTTCTCATAGTGCCAAGTATATGGCAAATCCTTAATACATACTCGTGAATCGAAAATGTCAAAAAACCTTCTTCTGTGATGCTGCCTTCCTGAAACAATATCGGTCAGAAAGAGGTTCTGCAGGCTTCTCCTTTATAGATCTGAATTACTCATCTGAGAGTTGCAAGGGCCTCCCCAGATCTAGTTTGCATGAAAGAAGTAATCCCAACCTCTGGCCACCTTCGTCTGTTCAGAGGCTTTGTGGGCAAGACCAAGGAGGCAACAAGGCTGGTGGAAGCAACATGACCTGTTGGAGTTAGACACACCTGGGTTTAAAACCCAGCTCTGGGATGCTCTTGGAGTTTGGGCAAACTCTGAGAGGTAGGAGGTGGGTAGGGAGAAGCAAATACAAATGCTAATGAAATGGTATCTACTCGCAGACTCTTTGGGGAGATTAAGTGAAATTGCTTGTATAAATCCCTTTACCCTTTTACATGGTTTCGGGCACATGGGTGGTGCTCCATGTCTGCCCTTCCTTTTGAAAGAAAGGGTCTTTAACAAACCATTTAAAGAATGGTGAAGGAAAACCTCAAGGAATGGCCTTTGTCAGGAGAGGCTTTATCCTGAGGATGAGGGGTGGTCCTGTAAAACACATTTTTGCTTGTTTGCTTCCTGGAGCCAGGAAATTTGGAGTTGATGAAACAAGGAAATTTTCTGTTAGTAAAACAAACAAATAAACAAATAAAAAAATCCTTCTGGTAGTATTTGGGAAGTCAGGGCAAACCTGGAGGTTCTGGGGCCTCCAGAGCCCCTCAAAACAGAACCACTTTTGCTGGGTCTGTACAGCTGGAACCCCAGGGCCACGGCGTCCTCATCTGTCATCTGCATGGCTCCTTGGAGTGGCAGCCGACAGCCAGCGTCACTGCCTTTTGCATAGCCTCTCTCAGATTGGAGGTTTGAAGGCGGAGGGATTCTTACTAAAAGCTTCTATTGCTATGTTTCTGCTCTGAGTACTGTTCTACCCCAGAAATAGAGCGTTTTAGCTGACCCTAAATGCCTAACCAGAATCTCAAAGAAGCTGCTTCCACCTGGCCTGACACCCGCCTCCTTAATTACCCACAGTCACACATTCAAGGTGAGATGGCTCTGGAGACTGTGCAACCTCCAAAAGCCAGGGAAGTGGCTGGGAAGACGGAGAAAAACCCTCTAGAAAGAACGAAAGCTTAAGACTATTGTCCTTTTCCTTTCTTCTCTTTTTTCAAGACAGCAGTGCCTTTTGCAGTACTTTTAAATGGTTGCCAGGGAAACAGAGCAAGGGAGAGGAGAAAGGTTACATGGATACCGGATAAAGCTGATGCACCTTTTAAAAACATGAACTGACAAGTGCTTAAGACTCTGGAGGTGCTGATAATGCCTCAAAGTTTCCCTTTCAGAGCCTTGAGTACCTTGATGTCATCATTAACAATATTTTAATCATTTGTGCGCTATAAATCATCTCCATCAAAAATTTGTGCTGTGGGTTTTGTGGAGCATGGTCTCATGAGTCAGCTCTTATGGGGTGTCAGAAACACGTGGCTGTCGTGCTGGATCACAGGCCCAGAGGCCTTGGCAGAAAGGAGTTTGACTCAAGAAATCGTGTCCAGCTGCCTTTCTGTGTTAATAAGTGGGACGTCACTAAAGCACAGTCAAATGGCGTGTGGCCTGCTTTGTGTGAGAAGATGTGTGTGGCCCTGTGAGTGTGAGAGTGTGAAAATGGTTGGTGGAAACCACAACGCATGTGTGCACCAATCAGTCCACCTGACGGCACCCGCACAGAGGGTGGGACTGCTGGTGAGCCACCTGCTCTGTCTCTGTCATGTACTGAGTCCCGAGTGCTTACTCAGGCTTGTTCACGTCAGCGAGCATGCTCATGAATTTTAGTTCCCACTTAGTTTCACCACTGTGGCCTCTAGTGAGAATTTAGAACTCCTGCTCTCTGGAGTATTGTTCCACTTTGTATTTTCTGTGTCCCCTCAGCATTTATTTGCTCAATTTATACTGTATTAATTTACACGTGTTTATAGATTGTCTTGCCTTCTTAAACCTCTTTCCATCTCCGACTGGAGTCTTATGCATGACTGTCCCCAGCAGTGCCTAATGCAGCTTAACTTCTGGTCAATGAACAGCAGACGCTCGGCGATTACTATATACCATCTATACACTTCTTATTGCTTTCTCAATAATAGGCAAAAGGCAGTCTACTTAACTGATTGGCCCTGGAACCTTCCACTCAGCCCTTTGCACCCATGCTCACGGCCTGGCTAGCATCATTCCTGGCTAGAGATAAAGGTTGCAGCGAGCCAAGACCAGATTCTCAGGGAAGGTAGGAGAGCAAACACCAGGACAAGTGAGTGAAAGAGGCTGGAGGTGGGCGGTGGAATGACATCCTGAGAGCTCAAAGCCGGGAGGCAAAAGCATCAAAACAAAAGTAATAAGGGGAAACTTAGTGACTGCCCGGGAAACTCCAGTTGTAATACGTGGACTGTCTTTATGGATGAGAAGGTTCACTAAAGATGGGCCAGGGGTCCTGTGAACTGGCACAGAGAGGTTAAGTGGCTTGCCCAAAATCGGTCAAGGAGTTGCAACATAGTTGACATTTTTTGTCATCAAATTCTTTGTTGATGCTCTACTACCTCTGCATAAGCCACCATATATTTAAAAATGAAGCGGATACTATGGGCAGAATAGGCAAACGAGGCTTTCGTACGAAGCATCATATTATACACAAGGTATGCTGTGCTGCAAAGGCCTCCTGTCTGGGAGAATAATCTTCTCGCATCCTCTCGTCTCCTGGAATATGAACCAAATTTGGGGCAAGATAGAAATAAAGGGAGATATATTTTCGCTCCTGTATGTCATGTAGGTGTTACTGTGACATAATGGAAAAGTTTTAAGGCTGTTTTTAACGTGAGCATGGAAGGAGAACACGCTGGAAAGCAAGTACAACTTGACCTCAGGAAAACGACCCCCTGCACTGAGGAACATGGAGGGAAACGTCAGACCATAATCACAGAGATGTGGACACAACCCAAGTGCCTGTCAATACATGAGTGGATTAAAAAAATGTGGTATATGTATACCATGCAGTACTACTCAGCCAGAAAAAATGGTGAACCTTTTGAAACAACCCAGATGGAACTGGAGACCATCTCTTAAGTGAAGTATCACAGAAATGGAAAAACAAACACCCATGTACTCACTATTAAATTGGAACCAAATAATCAACACTCATGTGCACATATAGTAGTAAAATTCAAAGGAAATCAAGCAGGTGGGAGGGGGAAGAAGGGATGGGTAAGTTCACACCTAACAGGTACAACACACACTATTTTGATCATGTACACACTTGTAACTTTGATTCAAAAGTAATTCATGTATCCAAAATGTTAGTATCCCTGCAGTATTCTGAAATAAAAAGAAAATATCAGGCCAGCATGCTTGATCAGTCTGTGTTTTCTTTTGGATTCTAATAGGGAACTGCGATTCCAGGAAGATATGTGCTTACATTCCTTCAGTCTGATCAAGGAGATGGAAAGGATCATTTCTTTGTGGAAAAGATTTTTGGGAAAGAAAATTCAATGATCTCACTAATTACTTTTGTGCAATTTCTAAAAATATTTTCAGGCAGAGAGATCTTCTGTCTCTGATGTGCTCTGAGGCCCTTCCCACACTCTCTCCTTCCTGTAGAGCTTCTGAGGGAAATGTCAGGGGACTGATTGTAGGGGTCAGTGGGGAAATCCACGGTATCATTGGCTGCTCCAGTTCCCAATACAACCCTATGCAGAATCTGGTGGGATTGAAATGGGTGTGCAGTCAGTCTACTTCTCTTTGCATCTAATCTCAAGCATGCACCATGTGCCATGTGGTTCAGTCACTGGAAGTAACGAGCAACATTGTCAAGCAGGGAGAAAGAGGGAGTCAGTCCAGGAAAAAGGCCTTGGCTCGGCTCACCGATTCCTGAACGCAAAATGGAGGAGAGAAAGTCTACTCAAGCATGTGACATTTTAATGTGTCGGAACCCTGCCTGTTAGGAATGTGGCCCCATCTTCTGATCAATCACATTGATGACTCCATTTGTCTTTGGAGTACATAAGAATTTAAGAAGGAAGCAGAAGGAGAAGTGGGCAGAAGGCAAATTTAGAGGAAATGTGGACTGTGATGTATTGGAACTTACCTGGAATTCTGACCTAACTTGTTTTGAATTAATGATGGACAGTGCTGTCTTAATATATAATATCGTACTTAATATTTTGAAAGAGTTGTTATATATGTATTCATGTGTATGTATATGATATACAAGTATATAATATATATTATGTAAAGTATATAAAATATATGATGTGAATCATTACAACTTCTGCATAACCAGTGTCTCAGTTGGCTTGGGCTGCTATACCAAAAAGTACCACAGACCTGGTGACTTAAACAATAGACATTTATTCCTCCCAGTTCTGGAGGCTGGGAAATCACAGATCAAGGGACTGGCAGATCAGGTGTCTGGTGAAGACCCACTTCCTGGTGTGTGGACAGCCACCTTCTGGCTATGTGCTCACGTGAGCAAGGGAGCCATCTCTAGTCTCTTTTTCTTCTTAAAAGAAGGCTAATCCCACCATGAGGACTCTATGCTCATGACTTTATCTAAACTTGACTACCTCCCGAAGGCGCGACCTCCTCAGACCATCCCACTGGGGCTTAGGGTTTTAACATAGGAATTTGCAGGAGACAGAAACCACACAGACTGTCACAACTAGGAAGACCATTGTCGCGTCTCCACAATGACCTGTTAGGGTCTGCACTGTGTGAATGGCACTTTGGTAACATCACTGACCAGACATTCACAGCCCGGAGAATCACACGTTATCTCACCATTCACTAAAGCAGGTCGTTTTTTAAATTATCATAATGACACAATTTTTTAAATGAATGATCATTTAAAAATATATTTAGAACAATGCTGTTGTTTAGATGCCTTTAGTGATTAGAGCTGAAATTATAATATTATAAAGACATTATATGGAGGAGGGAATATTTATTGGATTACTTCGCTGTCTTTGGCACTGTTTTAAGAACTTCGTGTGCTTCCTCATTTAATTCTCATAACAATTCTAAGTGGGTAGAGCCACTGTCTTTTTGTGGGAGAAGAAATCTAGTCATGTTGCTCAGTGTACACAAGCAGCACAGCTGGGATTTGAACTTGAATCTTTTTGACTCCAGGATCATGCTCTTTCTAATACCTTAAAGCATCAAAAATGTCTTCAGATTTTTAACTTAGGTGTGCTAAGAAGAAATCAGGTATTGGTGAGAAAATTGGCTTACTGATGAGGATGTTTAGTTTGTTTCTGAAGTACCTGATTATGGGGCATGCAGAGTGTCAGAAGACAGAGATACTGAATTGAATGCTGGCTGGGTCTGGTTGCCCCAGCTTCAGAGTCTTTGGAACGGAAGCGAATGCATGAGACAGGATAGGTTCTGCAAGGCTCAGGACATGCTGGGTTGCATACATCAGAGGCTTCCTTAGGTTGTGCAAATTATGAGGAATACAGACGCCAGGCGAAGGTGAGACATATAGGCTAATGCACTTTGTATGACCCATGCTGGGCACCTAGTGGAGGTTGGATTTGAATCTTTTGGTTTCATACCATATTGTCTCTCCATCACACCGCCGTTTCAAGCAAGCAAGGACTGGGTGCTAACATTGTATCTCGAGTACCTGGTATACTGTCTGACACAAACGAACATTTAATACATGTTTGTTAAAAAGATGAACAAATAAATAAATCAACAACCACTCTGAAATAAACACAGTTCTCTGCTTGTCCATTGGAAACATGGTAGTTTAGAGTTGTGTTCTTGCTTCCATAATGCCTCCCCTTCATGGACTATGTTTATTTTTTTAAATTGAATTGAATGAAATTTAATTTTATTTTGAGAATATTTTAAGAAGTTATGGCCCCACAGAGACGTTCTGGCATATTATGAAACAAACTTTGGGAATCACTGACCTAGATACAGTAGCAAGGTGATAGGTGCAACATAAATATAATAAATTATACCGAGAGGGCTCCCTAGGCCTTTCTTTCCTGCTAGTGCAGATGGTACAGAAATAGTATGAAGAAACGTTGAAGAATATCTCAGGGTAGAATAACTTAACACCTTGCATTGCTTTTTCTACCCATGTGCAAGTTGTTTTATTTAATAAGAAATCCATTCATTCAACAAATATACACTAATGGAACGTATATATTTATGATGTGCCAGGCAGCAGGTACGGCTCTGGGAAAGTGGCAGCGAACCTCGGCTGCCTGGTCCTCCTGCTCCCACGGAGCCTATAGCCAAGGGGTGGAGGAGGAACAGGCTTAATTAAATGAACACATAAATAGATACATCACAGATATATCATTGCTCTTTTCATTTCTTCAGTTAAAATGTGGGCAGTACAAATAAGTCTGTCCTGCTCTTAGCATTTTTCCTGACTACTTATCCTGTGACACATTCTTCTCTCCTTGCTTTCCATAACATCAACTCTCCTGACCATTATGCAAATTTGGGAGTGGCAGATCATATCCAAACACTGATCAAGTGTTTTTTTTTTTTTTTTTAATTTTAGGGAGGGACAAATAAACAAAAATCCAATAAAAACACCTGCCTTATGTAGGATTGTACCCTACTGTAGAAGCTCAGGCAGTTTGTTGAAATAAGTTGAAGAAGCAAAACAGAGACTCAGTGACCAAGTTGTACCGTAACTCAGTAGCAAACCTAATGGGGTATGGAAGAGCTTTGGTTTTGTACCATAATATAATACTTGCAGATAGTGATGACAGTGATGATAAACTAGCTTTGGGCTCTGGCACAGTTGAGAGATAACATCACCGGAGCATTCACAAAATGATATTAATACAGTGAACACATTTTTATCCTCATCTTTCCTTTCCAACCTTGTCACACGTCTGTCTTCCCTTGCCTCCACCCTCAACATACACAAATACACAACGTTTTTATCATCTGGCTATCAGCTGGTGGGGTTTTCCCGGGGATAATTATTAGGTTGGTATTATGTCCCACCCATGGAATTTTCTACATCTGCAGTAGGACTTTTCTTGGCTGTAGTTCATTGATTGGTGCCTGTGGGCATCGGACATCACAGCTGCTTATGAAGTGGGTTCCAGCTTGCTAGTGTAGGGGAGCAAAACCCTTTTTCCTCCACACTTTTATGTTCATTGCCTGGGACCCTGAAAATTAGACTGACAAAAGACAAACTAACAAGAGAAAACCATACGAATTTTGTTCACAAATGCAGAGTGCACGCACATGAAAGAAACTCAGTGGTGAGTGACTCAGAGGGGTGCTGGGAACTCAGACTTATACAGCTTCTTAACAAAGAACAATACATTTGGAGAGAAGTGACAAGACAGAGGAAAAAGAGTTTAGGCTTTTTGTGGTGGCAAATGTGGGGAGATAAATATATGGGGGAAACTAATGAAAGATGAAGGTAATTTCAGTGGAATTTTTTATGTCTGCTCTGCTTGGTGTCATTCCTGGGCTGGTTGGAGTCTAGAGTTATCTCAGGTTATTAAGAGTACACACCTGCTTTAAGGCAAATGTGCATGTGTGGGGGAAAGAATTTTGCCATCTGCTATTTCTCAGTTGTCTTCAGCTCAAAATAAGCCTTCTGCCAAAGTGGTATATTTTGGGGTGACATATTTTGATCTGCTCCACTGGTAACATTTCTCAACATTTTCACCTTTCTGAGAGTTTACAGTACAAGGTTGAATGTGCCACATGCCACTATAGTTTTGTTTGTTTGTTGTTTAATTAATGTAAAATAACTGATCCAACTACAAAATAAGAGACTTAAAAACAGATGCCTTCAGATGAGATCAGGTGCATTCAGGGTGGTATGGCCATAGACTGAAAACAGACCACTTTTCAGTAGAGGTGCATATGGTATTTTCAAAACACTGGAAACAGTAAATAACTACAGTGTGATTAAGGACAAAATATGCCCTTAATTTATAAAAGAAATAGGGAACTGCTATAGAAGCTGTAGTGGGAAGCACAGCCCAGATTGAGGAATCCAGTAGACTGGTGGAGAACAGGTTGTATGTTTCTTTGTACAGATCACACTTCAAATTGCTATTTTTATACAGCAAGGAACATTCTCTATGGAATTAACCATTCGAAGCACTCTTTGGAGACCTTCAATCTGAAAAATAAAAGACAGTTTACATTAGTGGAAGGTGTATACACTTGTGCCTACGAGTGTATGTGGGGGAGATATCAAATGACATGATCTGCTCTTCAACAGATAGCACACACCTCTCTGACATTAGGAATTTTCTGGTCCTAAACATGACATAGAGGTGCTACCATGTAATTAAAATCATGTTCACTAGAAAGATGGCAAAAATACAACATTTAAAAATATGACTTTAGAAAGAACCTCGACATAAAAGAATTTTTTTTAAGTTTAGAAAGGAATCCCAAGTTCCCATCAATATGTGAGTGAATTAATAAAATGTAGTGTATGTATACCATGGAGTTCTACTCAGCCACAAAAAAAAATGGTGATCTAGCACCTCTTGTATTATCCTGGATAGAGCTGGAACCCTTCTACTAAGTGAAGTATCACAAGAATGGAAAAACAAGCACCGCATGTACTCACCATCAAATTGATGTTAACTGACTAAACTGACCAACACTTAAGGGCACATATAGCAGTAACATTCATCGGGTGTCAGGCAGGTGGAAGGGGGGAGGATGCGGGAGGGGGCAGGAGGGGATGGGTGTGTTCACACTTAATGGGTGCAGTGCGTACTGTCTGGGGGATGGACACACTTGAATTTCTGACTTGGGTGGGCAAAGGCAATATGTATAACCTGAACATTTGTACCCCCGTAATATGCTGAAATAAGTAAATAATGATACTTTCAATAAGTTGATATATTACATATGATTAAAACTAATTTTGTCTTCTAAAAAAAAATAGAAAGGAATCAACAAGCTATTTGGATTACTAATAGTTTTGATCATAAGTATTAAGCCCCACTGATATGTGTGCTGTCCAAGAATGGACATGAGTTCTGAGGCTTGGGTCCTGGCTTCACCAGCTCTTTGTTATTCAAACACAGGTAATGTACTTAACTTCTCAGCCTGTGTTGTCTTCTCTAAAGTGAGAGGAGTAATGCTTAACGCTCCAGCGCAGGGCTGCTTGATGCTCAGTGCATGCTCTGTACTTACTGATTTTGTCCATTGTAGCATTATCTAGATATCCTACAGGGTGTGGGCTAAGTGTCTGGTTAATATTGACCAATAAGATGATGGGAGGTGGACAGTGGAAGACTGAGGCAATGTATAGAAGTGGAATATAGGAAAGCTCCTCAACTATATTCTGAGCATAGAGATACCAATGGCTTGGGTCCAACAAATGCCAGTTTCCACCTTTGATCTCTGGTTCTGATGCCCAAATCTCTTTTCCTTCTTTCTCATTTCATTTAATCCCACAATAGCTCATAGTTTATTCTAGGTGCATACCAGCATAAGGAAGAAGAAATAAACTTGCTTTGTTGCTATTTAAAATGACCAAGGGCATTTTTGACCCCATAATTTTACCCAAGGAAAATTTCCATGAAGGAATAGCTCAAAAGTAGGAGAAAGCTCTCTGCACAGCATGATTTTTTAATTGAGGAAAAAGTGAAAATAAAAGTCAGCAATATGGGAACGGCTAAGAAAATTATTCTATATTCATTCAAGGAATTATTTTAAATAAAAATTATGAAGAACATACAGTGTCATGCAAATGTTTGTAGCACAGTGATTAGTAAAATGGGAAATTATACATTTTTCTTATGCTTTAGCTATATTATTATTCATACTAATAATCCACAAATATTAACATTTAAGATCTAAAATAGTACATGGTATGTTAAAAAATGGGATTGTGTGATTTTTCATTCTTACAGTTTTTATGATCCCATTATGTTTATGAAACAACAAAAATTCAGGGAAATAAGTACTCTGAGTACTATGGGACACAATATTGCAATCCAAGCATTAATGTTTTGCCCTTGTAAAATAAAAGAGAGGGGATCAATCTCTTTTGAAAGCCATTTCATTAGAAATATGCTTTCTGTTATCATTTTTATGAACCTTGGTCTCTTCACAACCAACCAACCCACACTCATTGAAGAGTTGGAAACTAGGCAAGTACACTATTCTGTTCCAGTTCTACTGCTATCCAGGAGACATCAGTGTCTACATGGAGATCATTCCACACCTTAACTTGAGATGTTTCTTCATCTCCAAGGAACAAATGTATTTTGCTTCCATCATTCAAATTCTACAGTCACAAATTGTTAAAATCAGGAAATTTTAATAATTATCCATTTCACTATACCAATTACTTTGAAAATTAGCATCTTGAAATAACAATAAACATTATCTTAGTCAATTTCTGTAGGTAAGGCACTCAGGAGTGACTTGGCTGGGTGGGCATAGCTCAATCTCCCAAGAGATTGTTTTCAATAACTTGGATGGGGCAGTGGTCACAAAGGCTCAGGTGAGACTGGCGGATCTGCTCACTAGTCTACTGGCAAGTTGGTGTTGACTGGTGGCAGGAGGCTTCAGTTTATTATCATGTGTACCTCTCCATAAGGCTATTTGAATATCTTTACAACATGGCAGCAATCCAAGAAAGAGATCATGGTAGAAACTTGGATTCTTTTATGACATAGCCTCAGAAAACAAGAATGGTTGGGGACATTTTAGAGATTGGCTCCCACGGTTCACTCTCTGTCCCTTAATGATGCATCTCTCTCCAAAATGTAAAATGCACTCACCTCTTCCCAAAGCACAGAAAAGTTATACCCCACTGTAGCATCTGCTCAAAATCCAAAATCTCATCATTTACGTCAGTTCTAGGTGAGGATGAGTCTCCTCCAGTGTGTTTCCTTACATGTAGCCCTTGGGTACAGTTTCTCTCAATCCGAAGACCTATGAACTGAAGAGACAGTTGTCTGTGCTCTCCCCATATACACACATGCACACACACTCAAACACGTTCAACATACAATAGCGTGACACGCACAGCATAGTCACTACAGATTATCCCATTCAATTAAGGAGGAAATAGGATGTACATAGGAGTTACTGGTCCATAGTAATTCTGAAATCTAGCAAAGTATATGTTGACAGTTCCCTGATTCAGACTCAAGGCCTGAGAATAATTCTACATGGTTCTTGGCTCTATCCTCTAGGCTCTTAATTCTACCTTTTCAGTTTCTCCTGCCTTTCCCATTAGAGGTCCTCTATGTATGCAGCCAAGTATTTTTTTTCTGCCTGCTTCTTACAGATGTTTGGACATCCAAGATCTTTCATTTTGCACCATCTCTGTCCTTTTCAGTCCAACCTGGCGAGGATACCTGTCAATACAATTTGTTTAAAAATGTGTGAGTCATTTGTGAATATTATTGGAGTTTATTTTATTAGAAATAATATTCAAAAATATCTTCCAGACAAGCCTTTGCTTATCTTGGGCTTCTGCCCTTGGGCAACAGTTTTAAGTTTCTTAGAAGCCCTATTGTTTCACTGAGTGGTACTCTGAGGCTCCAACCTAGATCTTTCTGAAGTCTTAACAGAAATATTTCACAATCACACCCTCGCCTTAATCTTTAATCTTTTTTTCTGATAATTTCCTAGGTTTTATTGTTGCCCTGAAGCTTTTTTTTTTTTTTTTTTTTTAACATCATTCACCATGTAGAGATTCTGGATGTATTCAAAACCAATAATCCCTGGATCCTCTATATTTAATCCCTGGATCCACTTTCTCTAGTTTTTCTCTTTTATTTTACTATAAACAACATGAAAAATTTAGATGCACCTTCAACACTGCCTGGAAATCTTATCTAGATGACCTAGTTCCTTGGATAGATTACCTACTTTGCATATTTTTGTAGGCAACAGTATTGCTAAATTTTCTGCCCCCCATAATAACAATCACCTTTCTTCCAGTTTCTAGGAACCTCTTCTTCACTTTTCTTTAAATGTTCACTCATAACCTTCTCAAGAGCCATTAGGTTTATGCAAATTGTTTCTTTGAGCCCTTTTAGACTTTTACTAACACTCATCTCAATATACCTCCAGGCATTGCATTGCCTGCATTTTATGTTTTTATTATTATCAGCACCCTTTTCTAGGTACCAAATGCTGTATTAATTATTTATTGCTATGTAGTAATTTACTTCCAACACTTAATGGATGAAAATGACAATAAACAGTGATTATTTCACACACTTTTTATGCATCAGAAATTCAAGAATGAGTTAGATGGTTGGTTCAGGCTTGGGTTTGCTATGAAGATGCAGTCATGATGTCTGTGTCTGAGGCATGGCTGGCAGGTAGCTGCTGGCCATCGGTAGGATGCCTCAGTTCCTCCCCATGTGGACTTCTTGGTCCACTTGAATGATTTTATGAAACGGTGGCTGACTTCCTCTAGAGTGAGTGATCTAAGAAAGACCAAGGAGGAAACTGAAATGCATTTAATGATCTAATCTTACAAGTCAAATACCATCACATCTGATGCCTTCTCCTGGATGCACAGGCTGCCCAGGATTCAGTGTAGGAAGTTTCTACTCAAGAAGGTGAGAACCATTGTGGGGGTTATTTTGGAGGCTGGCTATCATGAAAATTCTTCACTTCACAATCTGAAACTCCATTGTGTGTTTATGTGTGTTTGTTTCCTACCATTTCCTGAATATTTACCATATGTTAAGAAATTATAATAAATACTTTAGATAGGTTATTGTATCTAGTCTTTGTGAAAACACTATGGGATAAATGACATTACCCCATTGTACAAATAAGAAAACTGAGTCACAGAAAATTTTAAGAATTTTCTTGATGTCATACACCCAGTGATGGCAGAGCTGGGATTCAATGCCAATTCAATCTAATTTAAAACTTTGAGATCTTAACTCTAAATTAACACTGCTTTGGGCTCTCTCGTGTGCTCCTTCTCAGCACAACTGTCTTCAGCCTTGGAGATTCTTAGCCCTCCTTTTTATCCCAGTTTCAGCCTCCCCCAGACTAATTTCTTTTCCCGCTCCGCTCTGACCCAATGGTTGGTCGTCTCATCTGTTTCTCAGCACGGCTCCCGCTCTTTGTAACCCTGTCCTTCTATTAATACCGTACTTACCATGGCGGGCCAAGATGATGGTCAAATTCTCTGTTTCATACTCAGGTTGCTGAGCTCAGTTGAAGAGAATCTCACACATCCTGGGTTTGTGTCACTATAAATTTGTGGCCTCCATCCTCAGCTGAGTCCTTAGGGATACACAACAATTATTTCTCTTATGTTTGCCTGGATCTCTTTCCCATTCTTCCTATTACCACTATAAACCTTCACTTCTCCTCTTGAAGCCCCTGTCTCATACCCCTCCATCCCAGCAAGTGGAGTGATCAAATTCTTCTCAACGACATACACATGCCAGGAAGTTTACACCCACCTGTCTCCTCATCTCTAAAAATGATATGCCTCTTACCACGCAAGATCAGCCTTGCCATTCGTTCCTTCAGTCCTCCTTTCACCTATCTGCTGGGGGCCATCGCTGTATCAGCTATCTTCTCTGTCTTTTATCTGTCCCTCCCTCACTCTCTCACTCTGTGCTGTCTCCTTTACCCGAGGCATGTATCCTCCGTGACTCTCCCTGTCCCTCGGAAAGGGATTCCAGCCAAGGCTCCTGTTTTCTCTTAGTCATCCATCTTGGTTAAATGTTTGCTCCCAGAACTATTTTATCTCCATGCTGACTTTCATCTTTTCTGTGTGTGCTTTTAATTATAAAGTAAAACATATCATTGAGATAATGTGGAAAAAAGTGAAATGTTTATAGAAAATAAAAGCCTTCTATTCATCACCTTCCTACTATGCCACTTCATCTTCCAGAGAAACTATCTTTTAAAATTTAATGTCTCTCCTTCTAGCCACCCTACCCTCAGTAATTCTACTTCTATGTCCTTTGCCTCCTAAGTCCCCTGATATTTGATTTAGTTTCTTCGTGTAAATCCCACTGAGGCTGCTGCTGCAATGATCCTGTCCTCTAAATACTGAATCCCATGGACACATTGCAGCCCCCACCATTTGAGACTTTTCTACTTTATGTTATACAGTCCAGTGTTTTCTATCTTTTCCTTTCTTACATCTTCTAACAATTTCTCTTGGTTTTCTTTCCACTTGGGACATTTTCCCAAGTCTCCTTCATGGACTCCTCTCGCTGGAGCTGCTTGTGCACACTGGACTCCTTGAGGCCCCACCTTCGGCTCCTCATGTTCTTCCTCAGCCTCCCCTAGAAGTCCTGTTGACCGCCATCGTTTTAACCGCTGTTTCGTGCTGACGACTGCCACGTCCACAACTCCAGTGCAGACCTCTCTCCCGAGATGTGCGTGTGGAAGTGTCTCACACAGGAACTCAAACTTAATACGTTCAAGATACGCTCATCGAATCCCTCCCCATTTGCTACTTCACCTATAACCCCTTTCTCCCTTAATGGCATTGCAATCTCCTCTGGTCACTCTGGGCAGAAACCTGGGATTTGTCCATGAATTCTCCTTTCGTTTATCTCCCACACCGAGGCAGTCATTGAGGAGGATGGTAGATTTTTCTCTTAAGTATTGTTTGAATCAGTCACTTCTTTTGCAACCTCCAGACCAGTGACTTAATTTAGGTCCTTGTCATCTCTCATTTGAACTTCAAAAACAGTCTCCTAACTAGTATTTCTGCCTTTGAACACTCTCCCACCAACCCTTGCCATACCTCCCCATACATTGCCATCTCCCCCTACAAATGGAAACTGATAATTCTCTTTATACACAGCATATTTCATTTAAAGTCATACCTATTAAAGCCATGCATTACTTACCACTCTGCCAGAGAATTAAAATCCATTTTCTTAGCATGTATAGTACACAGTAGGCTCACTGCCTATGATTGCTCTTTCTCACCTTCCATCCCTCCTTCACACCGCACTACGTGTACCCCTACTTAAGAATCCTGATGCACCTAGCTGCTTGTCAATTCCTACATGCACTTGACAGGTTTACTCCTTTTTGCCATTGTTTAAATTGTGTCCTCTTCCTACAAGGCTCCCAATCCCTTTAGCTGCCTACTCATCTTCAAGAATCAGCTTAAGAGTCACCTTTTGTTGAAAGTCTTTTCTTAATCCTCTATCATAGATACTCTTCCATGTACTATCACAGCACACTCTGATCATCTCAAACACAGCATGGAGACCTATAACCTTGCAACGGCCTCAAAGCATGCCTAGAACTTAATGGGCATATTAAATAAATCAGCTGATTTTAGTGAATGAGTTCATATGTAGAAAGGTAACAGCTTTCTGTCATAGACGGGCTTATCTTTTGCAGTTTGTAGGACAGTACAATGCAGCACATTTCCTTGTCTTAGTCTTTACCTAAGAGAACCAAGGTTTATAGATCTTTTGACTGAGGTTGACTTCGACTGGCATCACTGCCAGATTCATCAGGACTATTGGACCCTTCTAGTAATTGTTCATGTCTATTTGGTTTGGGTTCATATTCATTTCAAAACCACTAATTGTCCTGACTTTCTTGAGTCCTATACCAATTGTTGAATTTTTAGATTTGTGCTGCCCAATGCAGTACCTGCTAAACATGAGTGGCTATTTAAGTTTAAATATAAATTAGTTAAAATTAAAATTAATTCCTTAATCACACCATACATATTTCAAGTATCCAATAACCACATGTCGTTACCCCACTGGACAGCACTGATTTCGGAGTATTTCACCACCACAGCAAGTTCTCTCGAACAGCACGGCTGTAGATCCAAACAACGATAACAGCAACAGACAAAACAAAACAAAACACACACCTTTATCTTCTGCCAAGGCTACTTCCCTAGGTTTCAGACCATCCTGAGCTGATCCTTCCAAATTCTTCCTTGACATGTTCAGTTTGCCAGACTGACGGTCACCAGCTGATTACCTCTTTCTGCAAACATGGGCTTCATGTGCTGTTACAAGCCAGCCTTAGGCTTTAATATTCCTGGTGGCTAGCTGGGGTGTCGGTGGCCAGTTCCTGATCACCCAGGTTTTCAGCCACTTTCTCTCTGCACCGTGTGCCTGTGTCACAGTTTGGGCTGAGGGACAACTCACATTTCCAGCTTATTTGTGGAGCAGAGATGACATCCACTCTTGAGTGCCATAAACATTCTAACATCCCTTGGTCCAGGTTATCAGATCAGATCCTTCCACACAGAGTTGTCTCTTTGACAATTCATCACTCAGGTGCTTCTCTGGGGAGTGATCTTCTTGAGTTCCATCTCCGCCTTTTTTTATACTATCAAAATTACATTACATAGAGAAGACAATAATTGACATCTATCAAGGGAGGATCCCGTAGCTCTCCTGTTTTCCTGTAGTTGCTATACTTCATTTGCTTTTAGGACATTTTAGCCAATATATGCCTTTTTACTAAGAGAAGATTATTTGTTTTAGTTTTTTGTTGTTGTTTCCACTATAGTGGAGGCAATTAACATTATAATATAGTTTTAAATTATCTCTACTATATGGATTGGTTTGTGTTATTTATTAACCTTTATTCTAATTAGTCAGTCTGCACTCGACACCTGTTATGTGTCCAGTTTGGCTGCACAGAAGTCACAATGGCAAATACGATCTGAATGCTTTTCTCAAGGAACTCAGTTTGTCTTCAAGGTGATGGCTCAGAATGATTTGTCCTGGAAAAGCAACCATTTGACATCAGACGAGAGTTCTGCTTGCCTTCAGCAGGAGTTTATGTCACTCGTCCCCTTGTAGTGTACCAGGGCCTGAGTCCTTCCTTCACTTCTTCTGACAAAGGTGGTCTTAAGCTTTCTGACAAACCCCAGGCCTGCTCTGCAGAAGGCATTTGCATACAAATCACATGGACTAATGCTTTAGTCTCTAAAAGCATTAAGCACCAGCATTAAACCCTTTCTCAATCTGGACCCCTTTTGACTGAGTAGATGTAATGGCTTCACAGTCTTTCCCAAATGGAAAAATATGATTAAACTGTGGCTAATGAATCTTAGAAGAGCAAAGGAGACAACACATTTGTCAGGGGATCCAGAGTGTGCAGCTGACTGAAATAGCAATAAAGACCCTTTGGCACTCTGTTCCCAGCCCAGATGTGACTTATGCTCAACCTTGGCCAGGTCACTTAACCTTTGTCTGAACTTAGGAGTGTGTGGGTGAGTGTCTGTGTGTATGTAAAATCTATAATATGAGAATGTTCAGTTACGGCTTTTCACAGCTTCAGGAGATAATGAGATGCTGTGTATGATGCGCATATTTTTAAATTTGTCAAATGTTAATACAAGAGAACTTAGAAAAAGTCCCTGGGTACGTACGAGGCATGGCTGTTTTGACCTGAGCTCTATATGAACACTATTATATAAAATTCATTGCATACAACCTGACAAGAGTCCCAGAGAGTCTGCAGAAAGCTCACTAATTTTTATTTTTGCTTTCTCCGAGACTGTTACGCTTCTCTCTTTCATCAGAGCCATGTGAGAAGAGGGGCTACACATAGTTTCCCAATCAGCACATTCGACTTGTTCACCTTCCTTTTCCTTCTGCTTTTCTTTTGTCTCTTCCTTGTTCTCCTCCTCCATCTCCTCATCCTTGCCGTCACCTCCTCTGTCTTCTTACTCCTTTTCCGTAGTGCCACTGGCGCCCAGCATCGAGGGCATGGAAAGAGCACTGGCTTGGTTGCAGACAAAACTGAACGAAAATCCCTACTGGGATATTTAATTTAATTTGAGGGAATTTTGTAATGTTTCTGAGTGTGTTTCCTCATTTTTTTTTTTTTTTTTTTGAGATGGAGTCTCACTCTGTTGCCCGGGCTAGAGTGAGTGCCATGGCGTCAGCCTAGCTCACAGCAACCTCAAACTCCTGGGCTCAAGCAATCCTTCTGCCTCAGCCTCCCGAGTAGCTGGGACTACAGGCATGCACCACCATGCCCAGCTAATTTTTTCTATATATTTT
>CAUYSK010059914.1:0-12969 GCA_963575035.1 Avahi laniger
AAAAAAAAAGAATATTCTGTGTTAAAGCTGATTGATTCAAGGGTTGATTTTTTTAATATATTCCAAGAATATTAAGTATATATTTCACCTGGAAATAAGCTCCATTTTAAGCTTTAAGGAGCAATACAAAAGATACGCACAATATTGCATTTTCCTTATTAAGTGTTTGAAAGCAATTCTGATAGCAATGACAGCAGAATGTACAGGATATTCCATAATATCTTGCATCTCTGAAAGGAGATCTTTTACACAGAGGGAAGCATTCCTCCAGTTTCCCCTTCAACCCAGCATAAAGGGAAAGTTTTGTATCATTTCACATTGCAAAAGGAGTCATTTCTTTAAATCTTTTACAACTAAATTGGCTTGTCCATAAAAACATACCTGGCACTGATTATAAGAACTAACTCAAAAATGGATCACAAACCTAAGTATGAAACCTAAAACTATAAAACTTCTAGAACAAAACAGGAGAAAATCTTTGTGACCTAAGGTTAGGCAAAAGAATTCTTAAGATACAATACCAGAAGCACAATATAGATATTAAAAATTTATACATTAGACAATCAAAATTAAGAACTCCTGCTCTATAGAAAACACTGTTATGAAGATAAAAGGTACAGACTAGAAGAAAATATCTGCAAATCTATAGATTTGATAAAGGACCTTTACCCAGAAAATATAAAGAACTCTCAAAATCCAAACAAATAACCCAATCTTAAAATTGGGCAAAAGATCTAAGCAGATACTTCACCAAACATATATGGATGGCAGATAAGCACGAAAAGATGTTCAACATCTTAAGTCATTAGGGAAATGCAAATTAAAACTACAATGAGATAGCAACCAAATACCTACTAGAATGGCTTAAAAAAAAAAAAGACAATATAAAGTACTTACAAGGATGTGGAGAAACTGGTACTATTCCTATTGCTGGTGGAAATGCAAAATGGTACGCCCACGCTGGAGAACAATTTGGCAGTTTCTTATAAAGTCAAATATATACTTACCATATCATTCCAGGAATCCCACTTCTAGATATTTACCCAAGTGAAATGAAACATTCTGTTCACACGAAATTTGTATGTAGCAGTTTTACTCCAAAACCTGGAAACGATGCCAATCAACTAGGAAATGGATAAACAAAATGTGGTATATGCATACAATGGAATACTACTCACCAATTAAAAAAAGAAGGAAATACTAGCAGATAATAACATTGCTCCATCTCAAATGCATTATGTCAGGTGAAGAAGGCTACCTATTGTATGCTTCCACTTACATGACATTTTGGAAAAGGGAAAAACTAGAGAGACAGAAAACAGGTTGCCTGGGGCTACAGGTGGGGGAGTGACTACAAAGAAGCAGGTGGAAGCATTTGAGGGCGATACAACTGACTGTGGCGGTGAATACACAGCTGTAGGCATTTGTCAAAATTCATAGGCCTGAACACTAAAAAGGGTGAACTTTGCTGTATTAAACTGCAGTCAAGAAAACAAAGAAAAGCATGCAGAAACAGTGGAACACAGATTGCCCAGAAATGGATCATAGCACATTATAACTAAAACATGATAAAGGAAACATCACGAATCAAGGGAAAAGAGATGGTGTTGTCAATAGCTGATGCTGGCAAAACTGGCTGAGGATAAAAACAGTCAATTTTGTTTTTCTCCTGATAAAATATATCAGATGGTCAAAGAGTTAAATGGTAAACAGGCACAACGGAGAATTAACGTGCATATGCATCTGGCCTCTAAATGAGAGGGACTTTAACCATTAATGTAAAGAAGGTCAAAATGCAAAGGAGTGTATCACTGACCACATAACAATTTAAAACTTCTTACTTAAAAGAAAAAAATGGAATTTAGAAAGCAAAAGGAGGGAAAAAAAAAAAAAAGCCAAACACGGTGTCTCACACCCCATAATCCCAGCACTTTGGGAGGCTGAGGCAGGAGGATCATGTGAGACCAGAAATTTGAGATCAGTCTGAGCAAAACAGCAAGATCTCATCTCTACGAAATGAAAAAAATTAGTCAGCAGTGGTGCCACTCACTCACCTGTAGTCCCAGTTACTAGGGAGGCTGTGGCAGGAGGATTGCCTAAGCCCAGGAGTTTAAGGTTACACTAAGCTATGATGATGCCACTGCACTCTAGTCTAGGAGACAGAGCAAGTCCCTGTGTCAGAAAAAAAAAGATAAAAAGGAGGGGCGACCACAGCTAGACTTACTCAAAGGCACAGAGTTCATTAATGCCCCTACAAAAAACATTCCCAAACATCTAAACAGGAAAACACTCTGTTTTTTCTAGGGAACATAACTATATATTAATTAGTATGCAGTATTTACTTCAATCAAAAAATATAAACTCAATATAATACCAAAAGCACAAGCAACAGGAGATAAAAATAAATGGAACTTCATCAGAATTAAAAACTTTTATGCAAAGGACACTATCAAGAAAGTGAAAAGACAACCTAAAGAATGGGAGAAATATGTGCCAATCGCATATCTGATAAGGATCTACTGTTTATAAACAGAACTTACAACCCAACAACAAAAGATTGTTTCTGGGCAAGATCCATTTCTGGGGAATCTGTTCTTCCAGCTCAAGAACAAAAAGGCAAACTCAATCAAAAAATAGATGAGGAACTTGAATGGACCCTTTCTCCAAAGAAGACACACAAATGGCCAAGTACCTGCAACAATGCCCAACATCACTGGACATTAGGGAACTGCAAATCGAAACACACAATACCACTTTACACTATCTAGGATGCCTTTAATCCAAAAATGGGTGGGAGGGGGGAGGAAAAAAAACAAGTGTTGGTGAGGACACAGAAACTAAAACGCTTGCACATTGCTGGGAAGAATGTAAAATGGTTTAGCCACTGTCGAACGGTTGGTGGTTCCTCAAAAAGTCAAACATAGAATAACTGTATGGGTCCAGCAATTCTCCTCTTAGGTATATAATCAAACGAACTGAAAACAGGTGTTCAAGCAAATACTTAAACACACATGTTCACAGCAGCACTACTCACACCAGCCAAAAGCTGGACATAACCCAGATGTCCACCATAGATGAATGGTTAAACAAATTGTATACACACGCGTGCGCACACAGAATGCATGGAATGTTATTTGGCCAAAAAAGGAATGAAGTACTGATCCGTGCTACAGTGTGGGTAAACCTGGAAACCGTCATGGTAAGTATGAGAAGCCAAACACAAAAGGTTGCACAGCATAGGTTTCAATTTATGTGAAATATCCAAAAAAGGTAAATCCGTGGTGACCAGAAACAAATCAGTGCTTGCCAGGGGCTGGAGGAGAGAGGAATGGGGAGCAACTGCTATTATTAATATAAATAGGTGCAGGGTTTCCTTTTAGGGTGATGAAAACATCTTGGAACTAGGGATGGTGGATATACAACATTCTGAATGTACTAAATGCCACTGAATGGTTTACTTTAAGTTGGCTAATTTTACATTGTGTGACTTTAACCTCAAAATTTTTAGGAATCTAAATTAATTACAATAATTAAAAGTGTCATCCTTATTCCACTATTCAAATGTGCTTATAATTATGTAAAAGTAGGCAAAGATTTACCAAATACTGTGAACCAGGGGTAGCACACAGCTCTTTCCCAGGTGGCGGCAGTCTGCGTTATCAGTGGCGAGCCCAGTGCTGGACACAAGATGAAACTGCTCCATAAACTGCCTTCTAACCAGCCTCGCTAATTCCCAGAGCTCCCCCTACAGGCCTGTCTCCACATAGCAGGTGAGGCTTCTAAATTAAATTCCCCCTACCCTCCCGGCATTCATTCCCATCACACTCACAGTAAAGCCCAACATTCCCACCACGGCTCTCTCTGGGACCTCAGGACTTTCCACGCTCCGCCTGCTCAGTGCCCTCCCATGACAACAGTTCCCGGGCCACTGCCTGAGGGAACAAGCACATTTCTGTCTCGGGGCCCTTGCCTACCCTATAGATGGGGAGAGGTGGTCTCTACTTTCAGGTCTCCCTGCTCAAATGTCTCCTCATCAGTGGGACCTGACTTTCTAAAACCAGTACCCCTAGAACGGCTACCATTTCTAGCCATTTGCCCTGTTTTTTATTCAATCCATCTAGTATTACTTGGTAGTAGATCATTTTAAAAAACAGTATTACACATTTATTGTCTGCCTCTCCCATCAAAATTAAGTCATGCGGACACCATGAGGAGAGCAACTTCAGTTTGCTCATTACTATATTTCCAAACCCTGAAACAGTGGCTGGATAGAATAAGAACTCAATTATTTGCTGAATGAATAAAATGAATACATTTATCAAATGGATAAATTACTGTCTTATGTAGGTATTCATGCAATGGGAAAAAACTGTAACGCTACACGAGAATGTTAACAGTGATTATTTCTGGACAGTGAGATTATGAAAATAGCACTGAGCAGCAAAGAGCATTTTAATGTCAGACTATGTTGTTTCCAATCATGACTCCACTCAGAAGCTGAGTGGCCATGGCCACGTTTCCTCATTGCAAATGCAGAGAACAACTCCCCTGTGGTGATTATGAGAATTAAATAAGATAATACATGTAAAGTACTCAACAGAATCTCTGGTATAAACACTCAACACATGTTCTTAATAGTCACTGTTAATTTTTTTCTTTGTATTTTTCTGTATCTTACAAACTTTTGGCAATTTATCAAAAAAAAAAAAGTAACCAGAGAGTCACATCAGCAAAACGAACTCAGAAGCTCCAAGGCTTCATCCCCCCGTCAGAGACATAAAAAACAACCAGAAACTGTCTGAACTAACCTTTTAGAAGCTCTGAATAATGGTCAAAGATCTACAGCAACCAAGTGAGTGCCCAATCAAAAAAAAGTCACCTTCGAATGGTAGAAATTTTCATGGCATTTTTACTCACCCTTGTTCCACTCTCCCTACAATACAGTCTTGCTCTGGAGGATGCAGCAGCCCAGTTCCCTTCCTCAAACCAGAATGATTCAGTGATTGCAACATTCCAACACGTCAGGGAGCTAACTGAAACACTGGTCCCCTACCTCACAGCACAGGCGGGGAAAAGCTGCAGCCACTATCTCATGAAATCTGCAGGGGAACTATAGACCTGCAGATGCCTGGAGAGAGATTATGGGTAGAGAAATGCAGCAGACCACATGAGGCCCAAGGAAAAGCTGAGGTGAGACTCAAAAGACATTAAAAAGAAGCCATAAATATGGGGGAACTGAAAAAGCCACACATAGGTCCAGGCTCAATATGCTCAATGTGCTCAGAAAAGATCTGAGATCTTAAGTTTTCAGGCTCAGAACATGTCCACTTAATCACTGATGGACATTCCTGGCAAAGAGCCAGTATGCAAAGACTGGAAGAGGTGGCTGTTTTCTCAAATATCTAATTTTCAACAAAAGAGGAAAGGCATACAAAGAAACACAAAAACATGGCCCATTCAAAGGAACAAAATAAATTAGCAGAAACTGTCCTTGAGGAACACTGAACTTACCGGACAAAGACAACTATCTTAAATATACTCAAAGAACAAAAGGAAAGCACAAAGAACTAAAGTGAATCAGGAAAATGACATAGAAACAAAATGAATCAACTAAGAGATACAAATTATAAAAGGGAACCCAACAGAAATTCCAGAGCTGAAAAAATACAATAACCAAATTGAAAATTTTACTAGAATGGTTCGAAAACGTATTTGAGGTAGAAAATCAGCAAATTTGAAGGCATTTGAAAATACTGAGTCTAAGGAGAAAAATAAAAAATAAAAAGTGAACAGAGCCTAAGAGACGTTTTCAAGGAGATCAATATGGAATCTCAGAAGGGGTGGGGGAGAGAGTGCATGAGAAAGAGACAGATTATTTGATGACATAATGGCTGAAAACTTCCCAAATTTGATGAAAGGCATGAATACGCTAATCCAGAAAACTCAATGAATTCCATGTAGGATAAATTCGAAGAGAACCACATAGAGACACAGTATAATCGAACTGATGAAAGACAAAGAATCTTGAAAGCAGTAAGAAAAAAGCTACTTGTCACATATAACAGTTGCTCAATAAGATTATCAGCTGACTGTTCACAGAAACCTTTGAAGGCCAGAAGACAGTAGGATGATATATTTATAATAAAGTGCTAAAGGAAAAAATCTGTCAAATGAGAATTCTTTATCTGGCAAACAACTGTACTTCAAAATGAGTAGAGATTAAGATATTCCCAGATAAATAAAAACTGAGCAAGTTCATTACCACTGCCATTAACAGAAAATAATAAAGGGAGTCTTTCATGTTGACATGAAAGGTCACTGACAGTACCTTTGTTAAAGCCACACAAAAATATAAAGTTCTCAGGTCAAGGTAAATACACTGTCAAATATAAAAACCAGTATTGTTGTAAATTTAGTTTATAACTCTACTTGTTATTTTCTACAGGATAAAAAATATTTACGAATCTGTGTCAGTGGGTACATAACACATGAAGATGTAATGTGTGATGCCAATAACATAAAATGGAGGAGAACAGAGCAGTATAGGAGCAGAGTTTCTGTATATGTCATTGACATTAAACTGGTATCATTAAAACTAGACTGTTACAACTTTAGAATGTTACATGTTATCCCCATGGTAACAACAGAAAAATATATGTGTAGAATACACAGAAAGTGATAAGAGAGTCAAAATGTGTCACTACAAAGAAATCAACTAAACTCAAAGGAAGGCAGTGATGGAAGAAATGAGGGACCAAAAAGGAGATACATAAGACATATTTTTAAAATGGCAAAAATTTAGTCTTTCTCTACCAATAATACTTTAAATTTAAATGATTTAAACTCCACAATCAAAAGAAACAGATTGGCAGAATGGATTCAAAAATACACCAAAACAGGGTACAAATATATGCTGCCTACAAGAGACTTACTTTAAATCTAACGACATAAATGACTCAAAGTGAAAAGATGGAAAAAGATATCCAATGCAAATAGTAACCAAAAGACAGATGGGGTGGCTATATTAATATCGGACAAAATAGATACTAAGTTAGAAACTGTTTAAAGACATTACAGATTGATAAAAAGGGTCAATTAACCAAGAAAAGATAATAATTATAAATGCACCAAACGTCAGAGCTTCCAAATATATGAAGCAAACACCAATAGAATTGAAGGGAGAAATAGACCGTTCTCCAATTACAGATAGAGACTTCAACACCTCACCTTCAATAATGAACAGAACAACCAGACAGAAGAACAATAAGGAAACAGAGGACTTGAACCACACTATAAACCAGGACGAAAAGACATGCATAGAACACTTACCTAGTAACAGCAGCATACACATTTTTCTCAAGTACACATGGAAAATTATCCAGGACAGACCACATGTTAGGCCACAAAACAAGTGTGAATAAATTTGAAATGATTGAAATCATATAAACTATCATTTCTGATCACAATGGAATGTGAAATACCTTGAAACAAATGTATATGAAAACAAAATGTGCCAAAACTTATAGGATGCAGCAAAGCAACACTAAGAGTGCAATACATACCAGAAAATACTTATAATAGAAATCATCTAAAATCAACACATGAACTTCACACCTTAAGGAACTAGAAAAAGTACAGCAAAGTAAACTCAAAGCTAGCATAAGAAAGGAAATAAAGATTAAAGCAGAGATAAAACAGAATAGAATAATAAAGACCAATAAAACCAAAAGTTCATTCTTTGAGAATACCAAAATTGACAGATCTTAAGCTACATTGACCAAAAAAACAAATAAAAGAGAGAGAGAGAAAAAACTTACTAAAATCAGAAATGAAAGTGGGGACATTAATACCCATTTTACATAAATAAAAAGGCTTTTAAAAGAGTACTATGAACAACTGTATGCTAACGAATTGGATTATCTAGATAAAATGGGTAACTTCCTAGAAACATATAACCTATCAAGATTGAATTGTAAAGAAATAGAAGATCTGAATAAACCTATAACTAGTAAGGATTTGAATTAGTAATCAAAAACCTCTCAACAAAGTAAAGCCCAAGACCAGATGAATTCTACTAAATATTTAAAGAAGAATTAACACCAGTTCTTCTCAGACTCTTCCAAAAACCAGAAGAGGGAACATTTCCTAACTCATTCTATTACATGAGGCCAGAAGTACCCTGATACCAAAGCCAGATAATGACCCTACAAGAAAACTACAAACTACTCCTTATGAATACTGACGCAAAAATCCTCAACAAAATACCAGTGAACTGATTCAGCAGCACAGCAAAAGGATTATACAAGATGATCAAATGGAATTCATTCAAGGAATGCAAAATAGTTCAACATATGAAAATCAATTAATGTAACGTATCTTATAAACAGAATAAAGGTGGAAAAATGATCACCTCAATTGATGCAGAAAAAATATCTGACAAAATTCAACACTCCTTCATGATTTAAAAAAAAAAAAAAAAAAAACCCTCAACTAAGAATGGAAGGAAACTTCACCAACATATGAAAAAGCCACAACTAACATCATACTCAATAGTGAAAGATTGAAAGCTTTTCCCCTAAGATCAGGAAAAAGACAAAAACGCCTGCTTTCACCAATTCTATTCAACATGATATTGGAAGGTCCAGCCACAGCAATCAGGCAAGAAAAATAACGAATAAAAAGCATCCAAACTGGAAAGGAAGAAGTAAAATTTATCTCTGTTACAAGATGACATGATTATATACATACGAAGCATTATAGATTACATAAAAAAAGTTGTTAGAGCTAATTAACAAATTCAACACTGCAGGACACAAAAATCAACACAAAAACCAGTTGCATTTCTACATACCAACAATGAATAATATGAAAAATTTTTTTAAAAAATTCCATTTCCAATAGCAGCAAAAAATACTTAGAATAAGCTTAACCAACAAGGTGAAAGTCTTATACACTGAAAACTACAAAACATCACTGAAAGAAATTAAAGGCAAATAAGTGGAAAGATATTCCAGGTCCATGGACTGGAAGGCTTACTATTGTTAAGATGACAATACAACCTGAAGGAACCTAAAGATTCAATGCAATCCCTATCAAAATCCCAGTGATGGTTCTTGCAGAAACAGAAAAATCTATCCTAAAATTCACGTAGAATCACAAGGGACCCTAAATAACCAAAACAATCTTGAAAAAGAACAGTATTGGAGGACTCCTATTTCCTGACTTTAATACTTACTCCTAAGCTACAGTAACTAAAACAGTGTGGTCTTGGCATAAAGAGAGACATACAGCCCAAAGAAGTGAATAAAGAGCCCCAAAATAAATCCTTGCATATATGGTCAAACTATTTTTGACAAGTGTGCACCAAGACCATTCAACAGCAAAGAACAGTCTTTTCAAGAAATTTTGGGGGGAAAACTGGTTATATCCACATGCAAAAGAATCAGGGTGGACCCTTACCTTAAACCATCTATAAAAACTAATTCAAAATGGATCAAAGGCCTACATATAAGAGCTAAAACTATAAAACTCTTAGAAGAAAACATACGGGAAAAGCTTCATGACACTGGGTTTGGCAATAATTTCTTGGATATGGCAACAAAAGAAAAACTAGATAAACTAGACTCCATCAAAATTAAAAACTTTTGCGCAAAGGACACTACCAAGACCATTAAAAGCCAACCTACAGAATGGAAGAAAATACATGCAGATCATATTATCTGATAAAAGATTAATATCCAAAATATATAAATGACTACCACAACTCAACAACTACAAAAACCCAATTAAGAAATGGCAAAAGACTTGAGTGAACATTTCTCCAAGGAAGATGGCCAATGAGCACGTGAAAAAATGGTTAACATCACTAATCATTAGGGAAACGCAAAACAAAACCACAATGAGATATCACTTCACACCCATTAGAACGGCCATTATCAAAAAAGTAGAAAAGAACTAGTGTTGGCAAGCACGTGAAAAAAACTGGAATCCTTGTTCACTGCTGGTGACAATGTAAAATGGCACAGCTGCTGTGCCAAACGGCATGGTAATTTCTGAAAAAAATTTAGAATTACCCTATGACCCAGCAGAATTACCACATAACCCATCACTTCCACTTTTAGGTATGTACCCAAAACAACGGAAAGCAGTGACTCAAACAGATATTTGTATCCCAATGTTTGTTCATTGCATACTGTCCATCACTCACAATGGCCAACAGGTGGAAACCACCAAAATGTTCATCGATGAATGAATATGAGGAAAAAAATGTTGTATGTGTAAGTACATATAAAAGTATTATTCAGCCTTAAAAGGAAATGAAATTCTAACACGTGCTACAACATAGATGAACCTTAAACACATTAAGTGAAATGAGCCAGTCACAAAAGGACAAATGATGTATGATTCCACTTATATGAGATAACCTAGAATAGTCAAATTCTCAGGGACAGAAACCAAAAGAGAGGCAACCAGGGGCTGGGGGAAGAGGTCCCGGGGAGTTATTGTTTAGTGGGTACAGAGTTTCAGCTTAATGATGAAAAAAGTCGGGAGATAGCAGTGATGGTTGCATGACAATGTGACTATATGGAATTGCATACTTAAAATAGATAAAATAGTAAGTTTTATTATGTATATTTTACCACAATAAAAAACCTCCCAAAAAGTAATGTTATTTTTAAAAGAGAAAATAGAAGTGGGGAGAAATTCCCGATATGTACTCGTACGGGGCTTAGAAGAGCTATTCAGCAGATGAGCAGCCTTTAAACTGGAATTTTGGCAGAGATCCCAGGAGTGAAGTGAACCAAACCACGTGGGAAGTGCTGCCTAACCTCCTCTTCCAGGGAGCTCAGCAGATAAGAAATGTGTAGCCAATGTTAAGATTTCTCTAGACTCTAAAGACTGATTATCAAATTGGACAAGTCTTACTACTGGCATTTTGGACAGTCCCGTGGGACTCCCCTGTCTGCCATAAGACACTTATCCCTGAACTCTAAACCACTCAACAGAAGCATTCCCTTCACCCCCATCACTCTGACAATCAAAGAGAAACCCACATATTTCTGTCACCACCACTACCATGACTTCGGTTCACCCACATGACAACTACAGAGTGAATCCAAAATTGAACTGTGAGAGCCTTGGTCTATCTGTCAGGGTATGCGTGACAGGTTATAAAGCAGTAGCAAACAAGTCCAAATCGCAATTAATGGCTTAGAAAGAAAGATTTCTGTCTTGTTCATATTACATGTTCATCATAGGCCAGCCAGAGCCTATTCCACGCTGTCCTCACACCAGAACCGGAGCCGACAGAGCTACTACTATTTGAAATGCTGGCAGGTACAGCGGCAGAGGGAATGAGATGTTGCAAATAACAAGCTGGCCTAGAAAGAATTCCATCTACAAGTGAAACATAATATTTCTGCTCATATTTCATTGGCCAAAGCAAGTCAAATAGCCTTGCTGGTTCCAAGGAGCCAGGGAAGTGCAACTCTTCCATTTACCTAGAAGGAAAAGAATCAGAACATTGGTCCAGAGCTCTGATGACTCCCAAAATATCCCTGGGAAGTGTTCTGTAAAGCTGAAGACACTATATAAATGTCGGTTATTAAAAGAGTATAGTAATACCAGTACTACTATGCCCTTCCATCCATTCAAGAAATATTAATTAAGCACCTAATATGGGCGTCATTTACTAAACATATATATGCGGGGCACCATGCTAAGAGATCTGATGAAAAATAAGTCACAGTTGATAGGGTGACAGAGACAATATTGAAACGATTTCTATGTGGTGCAACCAAGTGTGAACACAGAAGTAAGTCCAGGTGCTCCAGAAGTCTCCAGGGGGCACCTGACTCAGCTGGGGGGAAGGTCAGGAAGACTTCTAGGAGCAATGACATCAGTCACGTCAACACAGCTTCGGGATGGAGTGACCCTGGAGAAAGACCTGCAGTAGGTGCACAGGCAGAAGCATGAATCTGGAGGCGCCTGTCTTTCGGAGGCGGCAAGTGTCCCTGTGCTCACTCCAGACAAGCACTGAATAAGATCACAGATCTCCACACCGATGGGGGGTGTAGGGGGGGATCTTCTGCATCCCACAGCCCGGCCCTGAAAGCCTTTGTACAGGGACCCTCTTGACACACTTCTGCCCTGCTGAGAGCACTGACTGTGGACCATGGCAAATGAGCCCTAACAACCTCTGGGACGCCAGCCATGCAGGCTGACACCACTTGGCTCTTGGCATTGTGCCACAGTGAATGACACACTCACACTAAGAGTACATCCTTTTTCGGTGCTAATTACAACCACTTAGTACCACGAAGGTCATGGGGACACCCAGATGCTCTTTTCAGTGACTTTTTGAAGTCAGGTAAAGGGAGCCCTAGGTAAGAGGTCAGGAGTGCATGTGGGAAAGGCTGGAGGGAGCCCCACTGGCTTTAACCACTTTAATAAGTGCCTGGGAGCAATAGTCAAGGTGGGAGGGAGTTAAGAATAAACAATGATGTTAAATATACTTTTTCTTAACTTTCCTTTTTAAACCCATGTTAATGGAAAACAAGACACTAGAAATTTTGCATTAAAAATGTTCTTAGGGATTTCAATATCAACTGAGGTTTGATTTTTTTCCCCCATTTAACTGCCCTTCATGGTCATGGAGCTTTAAATTAAAGATATTGTAGGGCAGGAGTGGAGGAATGTGAGGGAAATGCCCTTTCTATTTCAGGATTTATTGTAGGTATGATTTCTAAATTTTACACTTGGCAGTTCTACACTTCTCCAAGCTGGGAGCTCAGTGACTGCCAGAGGGCTTTTAGGATCATAGATGGGACAGGGAAGGGAAATCCCTGCCCCAGAGTCGTTTTTAATTTCATTTTTGTATTAAAATAAATAAAAATATATCATGGGATAGAATGCAAAACAGGCATGACTTTGAAAGAGAAAACAGGAGATTTATGAGAAAATTTCCTA
>CAUYSK010059915.1:0-39567 GCA_963575035.1 Avahi laniger
CTGCCTCAGCCTCCCGAGTAGCTGGGACTACAGGCATGCGCCACCATGTCCGGCTAATTTTTTCTATGTATTTTTAGTTGTCCAATTAATTTCTTTCTATTTTTAGTAGAGACAGGGTCTCGCTCCTGCTTGATTTTTATAGATTGATTGTATATCCTACAACTTTACTGAATTCCTTTATTAGTTCTAACAGGGTTTTTTTTTGTAGTCTTTAGGGTTTTCTACATATAAGATCATGTCACCTGCAAACATAGATAATTCCAAAAATGAAATTAAGAAAATACCATTTATAATAGCACTAAAAATGATAAAGCACTTAGTAATAAAACTAACCAAGGAGGTGAAAGGCTTGGATAATCAAAACTATGAATGCTGATGAAAGAAATTGAAAAAGACATAAATGGTAAGACATCCTGTGGGTATAGATTGAAATACTTAATATTGTTAAAATATTTAATATCTATACTACTGATCTAAAGAGTCAATGCAATCCCTATCAAAATCCCAAGATGTTTTTTAAGGAAATAGAAAAAATAATCTTAAAATTCATATAGAACTACAAAAGACTCAAAATAGCCAAAGCAATCTTAAGCAAGAAGAAAAAAGCTAGAGGCATCACACTACCTGATATCAAAATATATTACAAAGCTACTGTAATTAAGATAGTATAATAAAGGCATAAAATAGGTATAGATACATAGATATAATAAATGGAATTCAATAGAAAGCCGAAAAATAAATTCTTATGTCTATGATCAAATGATCTTTGACAAGGATTTCAAGAACAAACAATGAAAAAAGAACAGTCTCTTCAATAAATGGTGTTGAAAAAACTTGATAGTCACATGCAAAGTAATTAAACTGGACCCTTATCTCACACCACTTAAAAAATTAAGCTAAAATGGATCAAATACTTAAACATAAGACCTGAAACTGTAAAACTAGTAGAATACATAGGGGAAATCTCTATGACATTAGTTTGGACAATGATTTTTTTTTACATGACACCAAAAGCACAGACAACAAAAGCAAAATTAGACAAATGGGATTGAATCAAACTAAAAAGATTTTTCACAACAAAGGAAACACTCAACAGAGCAAAAGAGTAACCTACAGAATGGGAGAAAATACTTGCAAACCATATATCTGACATGGGTTGATATGGTTTGGATATTTGGCCCCTTCAAATCGCATGTTGAAATTTGATGTCCAGTGTTGAATGTGGGGCCTGGTGGGAGGTGTTTTGGTCATGGGGGTGGATCCCTCATGAATGGCTTTGTGCCTCCTCAGGATAATGAGTGTGTTCTCACTTTATTAGTCCATGCAAGAAGAGCTGGTTGTTTTAAAGAGCCTGGCATCATCTCCTCCCTCTCTTGCTCCCACTCTCACCATGTGACACAACTGCTACCCCTTTGCCCTCTACCTTAACTGGAAGCTCACTAAAGCCCTCACCAGCAGCAGATGCTGGTGCCATGCTTCTTGCACAGCCTACAGAACCGTAAGCTAAATAAACATATTTTCTTTATAAATTACCCAGCCTCAGGCATCTCTTTATAGTAGTGCAATACTAACATATGGGGTTAATATCCAAACTATATAAGGAACTCCTAAATCTCAATAGCAAAAAGACAAATAACCAATTTACAAATGGGCAAAGGACTTAAATAGACATTTCTTCGAAGAAGACATACAAATGGCCAACAAGCATATGAAAAGATGCTCAACATTGCTAAGGATCAGGGCAATGCAAATCAAAACCACATTGAGATATCACCTCACACCTATTAGGTTTATAACTATGAAAAAAGGTGTTGTAAAAGATGTGGAAAACTTGAAACCTTTATATACTGTTGATGGGAATCCGAAATGGCACAGCCATTATGGAAAACAGCACAGAGCTTCTTCAAACAATTAAAAATAGAACTATCACATGATCCAACAATCCACCTTCTAGGTATATATCCAAAAGAATTGAAATGGAGATCTTGAAGAGACAGCTGCACTTCAGTGTTTACTGCAGCATTATTCGCAATAGGCAGTGTATGGAAACAACCCAAATATACAATGACATGAATAGATAAAGAAAACAAGGAATATTATTCAGCCTTTAAAGAGAAAGAAATCCTACCATTTGCAACAGCATTCATGGAACTGGAAGACTTTATGCTAAATGAAATGTAACAGAAGTACAAATGTTGCATGATTCCTCTTAAATGAAGCATCTAAAGCAGTCAAAGTAATAAAAGGAGTAATAAAAGGAGACGATAGAATGATGGTTACCAGGGGATGGAGAGAAAGTGATATGGAGAGATGTTGTTCAATGGGTAAAAAGTTACGTTTATATAAGGTGAGTATATTCCAGAGATCTGACATTCAACATAGTGTCTGTAGTTAACAATTAAGTATTGTGTACTTAAAAATCTGTTAAGAGAATGAACCTTATGTTAAGGGTGCTTACAACACCACCATCACCACCACACACAAACTTGAGGTGATGGATATGTTTACTACTTGAATTGTGGTGATAGTAACATTAGTGTGTACAAATGTCTAAAATCACTGAATTGCATAAATTATGTATTTTGTATAAAAATATACTTTAATAAAGCTGAAGGAGGGCTGAAATCATTCAAATATGCTCTCTGATCACAGTGGAATCAGGCCATAGCAAATTAAAAATAGAATAGAAAATCCCCAAAAGGTTTAGTAATTATACAATATGCCTCCAAATAAGCCATAAGCCAAAGACATCTTGGCGGAAATTAGAATATAAATTTAAGTGAATGATAATGGAAATATTTCTATCAAAACCTATGGATATGACTAAATTAGTGCTTAAAGTGAAATCTATAGCCCTACCTAAATGTATATATTAAAAAATAAGGAAGCCTAAAAGTCAATGACTGAGAATCATTCTCAAGAAGTTCAAGATACAGGAGGCTAAAACCAAAGACAGTGGAAGGAAGAAAATGATAGACATGACAGCAGAAATTAATCAAATAGAAAAGAAACAATAAAATTTTTCAAAAGCTGCTTTCTTGTGTGAAGAATAATACAATTGATAAATTCTTGGCAAGACTGACCATGGAAAAAAATTAGGAAAAAAATTCTTATTATCAACATCAGAAATGCAAAGAGATATAACCACACATTCTACTCTTTTTAATAATACTGAAACAATGTTGAAAAAATTGGATATTTTTGTGGAAAAAGATTAATCTTGACTCCTATTTCACACCATACACAAAAAGTTAATTTGAGACTGATGATAGATTTAAATGTAAAATCTAACACAATAAATCACTTGAAGAATACATAGGACGGTATCCTCATGACCTTGGAATAGGCTAAGATTTCTTTAAAAAAAAAAAATTTTTTTTTTGTTGAGACAGGGTCTTACTCTGTTGCCTTGGCTAGAGTGTAGTGGCATCATCATAGCTCACTGCAACCTCAAACTCCCAATCTCTAGCAATCCTCCATCCTCAACGTCCCAAAGTGGATTACAGACATGAGCCACCATGCCAAGCCAGGCTAAGATTTCTTAAACAGGACATAGACTTTACTCTCAGCATCCAGGCCAGTGCCTGAGACATAATCGGTGTTTGTTAAAATGCTTATTGTGTCCCTGCTATCCCCAGGCACCTATGACGTCGCTCTCTTTCCCAAATGCCATGTTTTTAACTTTTTTAAGTGTCCACATGGCAAGAACCATGCTGTGCGGTTTATAAAATTGTTGTGTTTAATCCTCTCAGTGACTATGAGATTGGATCTATTATTGGACCCTCTTCATAAATGAGTGAGATGATGCTCAGAAAAGTTATGAAGCATTCTTGACACAAAGAAAATTCAACTTGAATCTGATTAAGTAAGCCCCTAGTTCTAACTACTAACTTACAGAAAATACAGAGAACAGAGAGACGTGTCAAACTTCACATTATGATGGAATCAGCAAAACCCAGACTCTGGGAAACTTTAAATAACAGACAAATCAGTGCCTTCAATAGATACATTTCAAGAAAAAAAGAAAATTTGAAGCAGAACCCATATATTAAAAGAGGCTTAAAAAACATATTAATCACAATATGTGGATCTTATTTTGATAACAATTCAAAAAAAATAAATAAATATGACGTTCATGATACATTTTGGCATTTGAATGTTTATGGGATGTTTGGTGATACTAAGGAATTATTGTTTAAAAAATAGCACACCTATAAAATTAAGTGTGATAATTGTGGTTATATTTCTTAAAAATCCTCACAAAAAAATATCAGGTAATACATATGTTAAGTAGTTCAATTTAGCCATTCCACAATGTATACATATTGCACACAATATGTTTTTCAATTTAAATACATAAGTAAATCCTTATCTTTTATAAAATCATACTGAAATATTTGCAGATGAAATCCCATGATGTCTGTGTTTTAATTCAAATTATCAGGGGACGGAAACAGTGCATAAGGGTATTGATACAAGATTAGGCATGCATTAATAATTGATGAAGTTGAGTGATGGATACATGGGGATCATAATACTATGATCTCCACTTTTGTGTGTTTTAAATCCCCTCTAAAATTTTTTAAATAACAATATCTAAATTAAATTTGATAGAGAGCCTAGTGCTTTACCAAATGCATTTGGTTACCTGTGTTTATAACCATTTAGTGACTTTTGGATACTTTTCTTCCACCTAGATAGAAGCATATAGATTTTAAGTGCTATAGATTTCAAATGCTAATAAATTACTTTCAGTTCTACAGGTCCAAGAATTTGTCGATGAATTCAGAATTTCATCCCAAACTTACATAAAGTTTTGGATCCTTAACGAGATTATAATCTTACAATTATTGATGTTAAGTTGTTTTAGCCAGTGAATTGTGCAGCTCTTCAGTAGCAAGTGGACAAAATGTTTACATATGGATTTCAACTCATATAGATTTGTGGAATCAATAAAGAGTTGGCTTTTACTATGGGAGAATGATAATTAGAATTATTCTTGCTCTTCTGGCAGCTTACAATATAAAAATGGAAAAAAAAAAGAAATATACACAAATCATCAAAATGCAAAGCAGCTAGTATGGAGAATGGACCAGATCCAAGGAAGAAGAGATTGTAGGCACAGAGACCACCTCAAGGAATACTGCAGTAATTTAGGTAAAATATAATGAGGATCTATCTGATCTCTAGAACGGTGGTAGTGAGCAATGGAAAGGACAGAAGTAGCTCAAGGTGGAGATATACCCTCCCCAGACTTCACCTTCTTTGAGCCACGGTGGGGGTAGTGCCTTTCTTCAAGCCCTCTAACTCACATAATTTAGTCTCCTTACTTCCTGTTGCAGCGACAAGATGGTCAAGTGTGTGTAGCCAGCGTCACAGCCAACCCAATAGCGCTTTTTTTGCTTTGCTGAAATGTGGCGAGGTACCATACCTCTCAGGATACACTGAAGATAGTTTGCCTTGTTTGGGGTATAAAGGGAGTGCCCTCATGGAGCTGTGGAGGGTGCTCAGGGCAGGGAGTCTGTAACAATTGAGGGTACTTGTGGGCCCTAAGAGAATGTCAATACATAGCCATTGAAATAATATCTGCCACTGACCTCCTCCCCCAATCCTATGCAGTTCACTAACTGATAAAATAATAACGTGATTTTGAGCAACCTTAGTGTTGCACTGACCTTTTGTCCGTTTCTAGAGCATGCCAAGTTCTTCACCACTTGAAGGCCTTGCAGCATAATCCCTCTAACTTGAAGGCTTTTCTGTAAACTCTTTACCTGTCTCACATTCTAATTTTCAGGACTCAGAAGTCACCATCTCAGAGAGGCCTTCCCTGAGAACTGTATCTAAACCAGGTGCCTTCAATCACTATCAAAACACCCCTTTTAAATTTACTTTTAAGCAGCAATCACCTTCTATAATTAGCTTATTCATCTTTTTTTTTTTTTTTTGGTCTGTCTTTTCCATTACAATGTCAGCTCCCTGAAGGCAGAGAGACTATGACAACCTTGTTTTCTGTTTTATCTGCAGTGAACTGTAGTAGTGCTCAAAAAATACTTGTTGAATGATTGGGCCAATATTTTGGTCCTCCGATTAGCCTTTGTAACTAATGGGATCCATCCCAGTTCTTCCTCTGATAGCTTCTTAACTCAGTCAATATGGTATCAGTAAATGCTTGCTGCTAATCATGATGAAATGTATGATATCTTTTCATTAAAAGCTTTGTTCTTCCAAGTGTTTACTGACTTCATATTCTTGTGGTCTTCTGAATATTTAGGAAATAAACTTCTGGTTGGGCTATTTGCTATGTATCAATGGTTTTTCTGAGTCAATGGTTTCCAAAGGTGCTTTTTGATTACCATTACTAATAAGGAATATTAAAGATTATAGACTTTTTAAACTCTCCATGGGCTCAGCACATAGCTTAGCAACAAAATATTAAATAAATACATTTTAGAGGCTTTAGAAGTCAATAATTCCGCTCATATTTTCCCTCTGCTCAGCCTTGTATGCAACTTTTGCCATCTGGTTTCTACTTAATCATGAACAAAACACCTCAGAGAAGGTTTTCTACTTAATTACTATTTGCTTTTTGATTAGAGAACTGTAGTTAAGAAATGAAAAAGCTAATACGAATTTGATGGTGAGCACATGTGGTGCTTGTTTTTTCATTCTTGTGATACTTCACTTAGTAGAATGGGCTTCAGCTCTATCCGGGATAATACAAGAGGTGCTAGATCACCATTGTTTTTTGTGGCTGAATAGTACTCCATGGTATACATATACCATATTTTATTAATCCACTCATGTATTGATGGGCACTTGGGTTGTTTCCACATCTTTGGAATTGTGAATTGTGCTGCTATAAACATTTGAGTGCAGATGTCTTTTTTATAGAATGTCTTTTTTTCTTTGGGTAGATGCCCAGTAATGGGATATATAGTAGTAACATTCATAGGGTGTCGGGCAGGTGGGAGGGGGGAGGAGGGGATGGGTATAGTCACACCTAATGGGTGTGGTGTGCACCATCTGGGGGATGGACATGCTTGAAGCTCTGACTCGGGTGGGGCAAAGGCAATATATGTAACCTAAACATTTGTACCCCCATAATATGCTGAAATAAAAATTTAAAAAAAGCAATGAAAAAGCTGTGGGGAGTTGAAGCTAATAACTGATCACACCATCCCAAATCAGCTGAGGAAGCTCTTCTGGTGTGTTTTGGGCTTTAATAGTTAAGAAATCAGTGTACTTCTCCCTCTTCTGTCTCCATTGAGATAGAGAAAAAGGGTCAAAATATTGAACCTCACAATCTTAAGAATAAACTTCAATAATCCATGGAGCTTCTCATAACCCCATTTACTTCTTAAGAGACCAGCCCTGGTTTTGAGCACTCTTTCCCCTCAAGGTATGCTAGGAAACCCCTAGTGACAAGAAAATAGAGCCAGCCCATTGGTCAGCAGCTCAGCATTCCAGCTGTTTAGTGTTTGGGGTTAAGCCACTGTCCCATTGCCACAACTTCAGGACCCAGATCAGCCCCAGAAGTCCTATGCAGCGAAAATAAGAGCAGGCATTCTGGGATCAAATGAGATTATACATTGAAATCTGTTTCAAAAACTATAAATTCCCTTACGAAGTAATTTATTTCTGTAATGGACACACAAATTCTTCTAGATAACCCTCAAGATTTGCGAGCTAGCACATATGCATAATAAATACATTATAAGTCAACCCAGGGAAGAATTTAGGTAAATATATGTACAGTTAGGCTTTTGGAAGCTATTCTTGTTACTTAATTACAGAAAGTCAAAGACCAGCTCATTATTACTTAAATGTGGTCTGTGGAGGTGATCTTGGAGCATGTTATAAATTCAGAATCATAGGCCCCACCCCAGAGCTTCTATATTAAAGTTCCAGAAGTACTGCCTAGCCCAGTGGATACCCTCAGAGACCACGTGCTGCAGCAGCATTTCTCAAACTTTAATGTGTAAATGAATCACCTGGGTACTTTCAAAATTTCAGATACTGATTCAGTATGTCTGGGACAGGGACTGGCATCTCCCAGAATAGCATGATTAAATATTCAAGAAGGTCTTTTATGTTCGCTGACACTTCGCAGTAGGAGCACCTTCAAGTTGGTGCTTCTCTGAGAAGTGACTTTTCTTTATTCCTGGAGTATGCTTGCTGCTGGGATGTACTTGAGAGAAAGCACACAGGAAACTTACCAGTTATCACTCTTTATGAGCATATTTGGACTGATAGGTGTAATTTCAGGCACCTCTAAAATACCCAAAGTATGGTACAATTCTCTGTCTGTTCAATTTATTTATTCATAGTTTGATTAATAGGAATGCCAGGGCCCAGAGGATAAAAGCCTGATTTGGATGCTTAGGCAGACCAGAGTATAGTTAGCTAAAGCACCACTGACTGGAACTCAAACCCTTAATATAATGAATTTTTTAAAATCATTGTTCAACTTTACTCTTTTCATTGTTTTATTATAGACATTCTTGGAGTAGTTCCAAAAATATTTAAAGACACTGGACATCAAGGGAAAATATAAAATATGCTATATGGATAAAATGTTGACAGCATGAAAATTTGAGACCTAACTTTTCAAAATTAAGAATTACATTTTCTCCTCGCCCCAGGCTGGCCACACTATTGCACTGGGTAGATCAGAGATCAGTAACAAAATGAGCCCTGGCTATAATTCGAGGATTCCTATAGTTGGAAAGAGAAGCTTAAATTTGCTCCATATTATATTGATGTTAGATAACTAAGGCTATCAATTTTCCTAAATGTCTTCATACAAACTAAACAGGCTTCAGCAAGCGACAACACTTCATGTGATAGCTCTTTGCCATCTATTAGGGCAACATAAATACACATGATGCAGCACAGATATGTAGATAGCTAAAGATTTTACCATTTCCAAGATGAATTCATTCTCTATTATATTGCTATTGTTATTTTATACAGTAGACCTTTGAACAACATGGGTTTGAAATTCATGGGTCCACTTATACACGGATTTTCTTTCATCTCTGCCACCCTTGGGAAAGCAAAACAACCTCTCCTGTTCCTCCTCCTCCTCAGCCTACTCAACATGAGGACAATGAGAATGTAGACCTTTACGACCATCCACTTCTGCTTAATGAATAGTAAATACATGTTCTCTTCCTTATGATTTTCTTAATAACATTTTCTTTTCTCTAGCTTACTTTATTATAAGAATACAGTACACAATACATATAACATACAAAATATGTGTTAATTGACTGTTTATATTATCAGTGAGGCTTCCAAGTCAACAGTGGGTTGTCAGTAGTTAAGTTTTTGGGAAATCTAAAGTTTTAAATGGATTTTCAACTGCACAGGGGATCGGTGCCCCTAACTCCCACATTGTTCAAGGGTCAACTGTACTTATACACCATAGCCTAAGTGCTATGGGACAAACCAACTCCTCTAAAACTAGCTATCACAGAGCTCCAAGATGAAAGATCACGCTCTTTAATGTCAGCTCATGACTTGCTAAAAATTAAAGATGTCTATGAGCTTTTAAAAATTGTGATTTATGCAAAAGGGTTTGGAGTTTTTTCTGGGGAAATAATGAAAATGCTCTAAAACTGATTGTGGTGATCACTGCACAACTCTTGAACATACTAAAATCTATTGAATGGCACATTTTAAATGGGTGAATTGTGCGGTATGTGAATTATATACCAGTAAGGCTATTATTCATAAAAATTGTTATCCAAACATCTTCAATCATTCATTTATTTTGCCTTAACAGTGCCAAAATTTCAAACTTCTTAAAGAAGATAATTTTTTATAAGCCATAGTTTGAAGATAATTGAGGGTAAAAAATGTTATATCTTATCTTCTATTTCAGAGGTAATTAAAATATATTGAAACTAACTTTGAGAAAATTCATTAGACTGTGAAATCTATATGAGAATAGATCCCCCATGATTTATATCCCCAGAAGTAAGTGACAAGGTTTGACATAATTCAGCTGAAACTAATCCACAGATCAGAGCTTTCAGTCAGAATTTTGAAAGTTATTTTTATAGGTCAAATAATATTGGAGCTTGAAGGATCTTAGAGAAAGTCAAGTCTAATTCTCTTATTTGCCAGATGAGAAAATGTGGGGGGCCAGGGAGAGAAGTACCTCGTTAAAAGAGACACATAAATCCACAATAGAATAACACTAAAACACAGGCTTCCTGACATTTGATCTAAGCCTCCTGTGAGGAAGTTGGATCCCAGCAACACATAGTAGGGAAGCTTCCATTATACTGTGGTCATGAAGTCAAATTGAATATCTGGTCCGCACCCACATCTCCAATTTTATCTCATGTCACTTGTCTTACACACAATTCTTCAGACCCTGTGGCCTCCACTCTGCTCTTCTAACATACTTTAAGACTTTATTTTTTATGTGTTGTTCTCTCTACCTAAATTTTGAAATGTCCTACTTTTACCCCCCAGGAACCGATAAAAGCCTAGCCAGAATGTTTTGTCCTAGGCATCAGAGCCAGGTTGCCCTACCTGAGATATTGAGGAATACAAAAGATTCAGAGGGGTAAGCTAAAGTACTTAGAGCATCAAGCTTGATAAACAACAATCAGTTGAAGCTGACAGATTCAAAAGACAGGAACACCATTAGAAATAGGAAATAAAGTCAAGAATCAGTGATAGTGGCATAGGAATGGGATGGCAGGGAAGTCCAGAGATATGCATGGTAGTTTCTACGTGAATGCTAAAAATGCTATATCTGTGGCTTCACTTTATTGGTTGTTGTATATATATGATGTGTGGTTGGGCAGGACTGAATTAAAGCTATAGGGTCAGGACTGAAAAGAACCAGCATAATTTTAAAAGATTCATGTCCCTTCTAGCTTCCAGAGTAGATTGGCAGTGTGATGTTGAAGTTAAGGACACTAGTTAGGGTCTCTACTTGCCTTTGGCAGCAGTTTATAAAGTTCCATAGAGAGATACCACATTTTATTCATCACTGCCCCTGGCACTGTGCTTTGCACATAGTATATTCTGAATAAATATTTGCTAATTGAATAAACAATTGAATGAATGGACCTGCTGTTCAGCAAAGGCACTCCAAAATGTGTATGGGACAGATGGCAGCGTATAAATTGACTCAATCTTTGGAAATATTTTTCCTTCTTTAAAGGTCAAGTTATGCTCTGTAGTATATTTGAACACTGTATGCTAGCTATGACTCATTCCTTGGCCTGCACCATCTTCGAGTGTCTGCCCTCCTTTTCCATTTGAGCCTCTCTCAATCTTTCTATCCAGTTTTCTAGAAGGGTGTGGGACTTCCTCACTAGAAGGTATGTGGTTTCCTGGAGAAGGCATAGAGAACTATATTATAAATGATCCACAGACTTAACCAAGCTATGAAAGTAAACACTAGATTTATCCTTAAGCACAGTGAATACCAAATCTGAAATAACACATAACCTTTTAAAGGCTGTCTGTGTTATAATGATGAATTCCTTCCCTCTGTTTCTCTCTGACACAAAAAAAATACTGTCCTTGGAAGTAGTGATAGAATTAGATTGTTTTTAACTTACTCCAAGCACTGGGAAAAATATAAAATTACTTATCTCAGGTTGTTTTCTTAAAACAGATCAGGTGTGATTTTCTTTCTTTTCCTACATCCAAACAACTTTTTGGAATAAATTCAAGTATTAAAGGACTGACAGTTTGCACTGGTTACAAACGTTGCTCCAACATCCCCTGTAGGTCTTGAGAGCCATTAAAGGAGAAGTCCCCTGCTAGACATGGCGTGGAGAGGTATACTAGCAAGTGAAGAAAGGAAAGATAATATAATATATACATATATATATATTTACTGAGCAGCTACTATAGAAAGTTTCACATTTATTATATTACTTAATCTTCACAAACACCCAATACTATAAGGATCCCTATTATTTCCATTTTATAAATAAGCATACTAATGTTGACAAATGCTCCTTTGAGACCCATTTCCAGCCAAGATGGAGTAACAAGGATGAAATCTTCCTTCTTACCTAAAATAACCACAAAAACAAAAACAGACAAATTGCATGGAAAAAAAGTTTTTGAGATACTTCATCAGTCAGTAAAGGACAATGATAGCTGAGAGATGAGAAACAAATAAGGTAAGCTCTACAATTGTCCCAACTTACTATCTTAAGATATTTTCCAAGATATGGCATAAAGAGGGGGGATTGAGGCAAAGGCTAGTGGACTCTTTGGGTTGAGCAGATGCAGCTCAAAGTCCAGGGAATCTAATGCAGCTGGGGTTTATAGGACAGAGGACCAAAGAAGAGAGAGCTGAACAGCAAGAGAACTGTAGAGATTTCCAGAGGGCCTCCCTCAAGGATTCAGCAGAGTACTTACTCATATGTGTGTGAGGAAACTAACCAAGACTGGGAAAGAACCATCTGAAAAAAATTAGAAGAAACAGTATCTGGTGTTCACATAGGACTATAAATAATACCTGTCCCAACCATCCAGACTGGAAAAATTCATAATTCATGAAGCATTGGATAGAGTACACAAAGGGTCATTCCTCAGTAGTCAGGGAGCACTGAGCACTGCTCCAGAACCACCTAACAAATCATAAAAACAAGAACTGAAAGGATAAAAACGTCTCCAAGTAAATTATCTGCATCATAGAACAAAGGTCAGAAATATTTATAGAAATAAAAAATATCTAGCAGCTAACAGAGTGAGATTAAAATGTCTGGCATCAAATCAAAGATTAACAGGCATGCAAAGAGGCAGGAAAAATAATCCATAATGAGGAGAATAATCAATTAAAACTGACCCAGAAATGACACAGATGATAGGATTAGCTAAGAAAGACATTAGAACAGTTATTATAACTAGATTTGATATGTTCAAAGAGTAAAGGAATGGACATTAAAAAGACCCACATCAAACTTCTAGAGATAAAAACTTCAATGTGTGAAATGAAAAGTACACTGGATGGTATTAGCAACAGATCGTATGTGGCAGAACAAAGATTAGTGAAATTAAAGTCATAATGATAAAAACTATCCAACAGGAAATACAGAGAGAAATAAAAAGATGAGAAATAGGGTTATGGGACTACTTTAACTGGCCTAATATACATGTTTAGAGTCACAAAAAGAGTGGGGAGAGAGTGGCAGAAAAAATATTTGAAGAAATATTGGCTGAGAAAATTCCAAATTTCATGAAAACTACAAATGCATAGATATGAGAAATTTAATAAACTCCAGGCATGATGTATTAATCTGTTTTCTGTTGCTTATACATAATACCTCAAATAGGGTAATTTATAGAGAAAAGAAATTTATTTCTCACAGTATGTAGGCTGAGAAGTCCAAAGTCAAGGGGCTGTGTCTGATCAGAGTCTTCTTGCTGGTGGGGATTCTACAGAGTCCCCAGGCAGTGCAAGATATTTATTACATGATGAGGGGGCTGAACATGCTACCATGCTATTCCAGGTCTCTCTTCCTCTTCTTATAAAGTCACCAGTTCCAATTCTGTGATAACCCATTAATCCATTAACCCATCAATCTATTCATGAGTGTAGAACCCTCATTATCCAATCACCTCTTAAAGTACCCACTTCTCAATATTACCACATTGGGGTTTAAGTTTCAATGTGAGTTTTGAGAGGGGACATTCAAACCATAGCACACAAAAGACATGAAGGAAATGACACCACAACATATTATGATCTAATTATTTTAAAAGCAGTGATAAAGAGATATTCTTAAAAGCAGCCAGAGGAAAAGGACTTCTTATGTACAGAGAAACAAAGATAATGATGACAGCATGTTTCTCATGGGAAACTAGACAAAAACAAAACTGTTGAGCAACATCTTTAAGGTACTTAAAGGAAAAAAAAAACCTGTCTACCTAGAATTATATACCTGGAAAAAAATCTTTCAAAAAGGAAGACAAAGATACTTTCACACACACAAAAGATGAAATAATTCATCACCAGGAGCTCTTTACCGCAAGAGCTCTTAAAGAATCTCCTTTAGGCAGAAGGAAAATGACACAAGATGGAAATCTAGAGCTACACAAAAGAATAAAGAACATGAGAAATTACAACTACTTGGGTAGAAAAATACATGATTGGTTGATAGATAGACAGATAGACTAAATCTCAAAAAGATAGTTGGTTAATAACAGACTTAAACCTAAGGCATGAAACCTTAAGAATTCTAAATGAAGACGTTGGGAAATACTATTCTTAAAGTTGAGTTAGTACAGTAGATAATAGATTATAATTATTAAAAGAGAAAAATATTTTTTCTGTGTAGCTGGTTATAATTTATTGTATTTAGGATGACATAATCAGCTATTCAGACTAAGTTTATATCTTCACAATGAATTCCATGGAGTTGTAGCCATTTAAATATTTATTAAAAAACTGTATGATTCAGGGCAGTGTTCCTCAGGTATGTCTATCATGGGCCACAAAAGTCTGCTGATAGACCATAAAATGAATCAAAATATTATGTTTCTAATATATGTTTCATAAGGGCAAGGATACAATTCCACTGATACTTTGTCTTTTCACTGGAAACTGAAAATGGTTAGGCAAAGTAAGCCATTGAAATCTTTCTTCTTCTTTTTTTTTTTGCTCTGTCGATATGTGTTAAAATTAAAATTGTGTAAGAATCATTAGTCTAGGGTAGCACTTCTAAGCCAAAAGCACATAGAAGTTTAGGAAGGCTGAATCTTGCATCCTCACTTGGAGATGCACAGTGCATTTGAGCACAGTGAAGATTCCAAGTGGTAAAGGCAGGTATTTAACATTGTTTAACCCTTTTTTCCCCCAACTACTTTGAACCAAAGCCACCTTTGTTTCTGTTGAAGAAATATTTAATAATATCTTAGAGATTATCCAGAGACTGAGGAAAACATTTTGGCAACAAGAAGCTTAGGGGCCATGAAGAAAACACCATCCAAATCTGCGTATGATCATAGCCAATAAGCCATAGACCCACAGCGTGGCTACATCAACTATAAAATGTGATTGCACCCTTTCCAGTTTGATCTTTGGCTATTTTAACCTATGATTATTTTAACTGAAGTTATTAAGGAACGTGTATTGAGACTTCAGGATTATCAATGAAAGACCTACAAATGGCTAAGATACATATGGCAATTTACATGAGCACACACACATGCAAACACATGCACGAATACAAAAACACACCTGATTTCCCAGGGCAACAATTCACATTGAATTGTATGTGAAAGTACCCCCTGGAATAAGTCATATATATGTGCAGGTGTGCACAAGTGTACACATAGATATTCATGTACTCGGAATTAGGAAATCAAAGTGAATTCAATCAGCATGTTTGACCATTGAATCAGAAGTATGACTTCATCTTACTCCAGCAGGTGAGGGCTTAGGGAAAACAATTTCTCTCTGCGTCTTCCCACTTCAAAGCTGTTTTCCATATTAATAATCTTCTTCTTGTATGTAATGCTGTTTGAAATAATTTATAGATATTTTATATTCTCTTTGGAAGATATACCTTTAAGATCCACTCCATTATCAATGCAAAGAGGAATTTATGATAGTGATAATGAAGAATTTAAGATAGGCTTTGGTAAAAGATCACTTTAAATAGAGAGTTTTTTAACTTTGAGTCGTCCAAATATTCTTTCCACCACCTAGAGGCAACCGGTGTCCTGACTTTTATGTAATTGCTTTCATTACTTTTACCTCTTATTTATGCCTCCCTGAAAGACATAGTTTTGCCTAATTTTGAACTTCTTATGAATGAAATAATTCTGCATGATTTCTTTATTTTTTTGCTTATTGGATGGTGTTGTAAGATTTATTTATGCTATTGCATGTAATTTTTTCATTTTCATTGCTATGTTTCATTCTAAAGTATGAATATAGAATAATTTATTTATTTATTCTACTATGGATGCGTATTTTGATTTTTCCACTTTTTCGAAGAAGCCTACATCACTGAGTGGCAGCTTCGAGGACAGCCACCAAGATCTGCCCAACCTGCATCCAGGCATGATGTCAGTGAGAAATTAGCCTTTGCTGTCCTATGTCAGGTCTACAGAATAGCTAATTTTATCCTTGATAGTATAACTAGCAATAAAAAAAATGCTATAAAAAATTTCAAGCCCCTGTGGCACTACTGAAAAGTTTTATTAAACATTTAAAGAAGTAAAAAAAAAAAGGTCAATTCAACATAAACTATTTCAGAGACTAGAAGAAGATAGTAAACTCCCTGTTGTAATGGTTGTAGTAGGCAGAATAATGGCTCCCCAAGGATGTCCAATGCATAGTCCCTGGAACGTGTGACTGTGCTACCTTATACGGAAAAAAGGGACTTTGCAGATGTGTTCAAGTTACCGTTTTTGAGATAGAGAGATTATCCCGGATTATCCAAGTGGGCCCAGTATGGTCACACAACTTCTTAAAAGCGAATAACCTTTCCTGGCTGCAATAAGAGCAAGATGCGACTGTGGAAGAAAGATGAGAGAGATGTGACACGAGAGGGACTCTGTCCAGCTGTGCTGGCTTTAAAGACGGAGGTTGGGGGTTTCCAGGCAAAGGACATTGAGGCCTCTGGAAGCTGGTAATGGCTCTTAGTTTACAGCCAGCATGAAATCAAAGACCTTGGTCTTATGATCTCAGGGAATTAAATTCTGCCAATAATCTGAATGAGTGGGAAACAGAGTCTCCCTGAGAGCCTTCAGATGAGAATGCAGCCCTGCTGACACCATGATTTGATTTTAGCCCATTGAGACCTGTGTCAGATTTCTGACCTCTAGTACTGTAAGATAATGAATTTATTTGCTTAAGCCACTAAGTTTGTGATATTAATAATTTGCTATGGCAGAAATAGAAAACTAGTATAATGGTATAACCTTTATACCAAAACCTGGCAAGGACAACAAAAGAAAGAAAAATATCATGCCAATTTCATTTATAAACATAAATGCTATCACTAACAAAAGATTAGCAAACTAAATCCAACAATATATAAAAATGAAAATATATTATGACCAAAATGTGTTTAAACCAAGAATGTGAGGTTGCCAGAAAATCAATCAATAGAATTCACCACATTAACAGATTTAAAGGATATATCATGCTAAGAGAATGGAAAATAGCATCTGACAAAACTCAACATCCATTTTATAACTATTTATTTATAATTATAACATCCTTTTTAAAATTAATATAAGTAAACTCTTAGAAAATGAGGAATGGAAGAAAACTTTCTAAGGTTGGTAAATGTATTTACAAAACCATACAGCAAAAATTCTATGAAATTGAGTCATACTGAAAGTTTCCTTTGAAATTGGGAACAAAACAAAGATGCTTGAGATTACCACTTACATTCCACATTGTACTGGATCCCTAGCTAGAACAGTATTGTAATTTTTAAGTGTTGGAAAGGAAGAAACAATTCATAATTATTTGCTGATGATATGTTTGAGTATGTAGAAAATTGAAAAGAACACCTAGATCAGCTATCAGAATTTTAAATAAAATTCAGCAAATTCATTGCATAAAAATATAAAAATAAATATATTTCTATGTGCCAGGAACATACAAGTGCTTAGTAACATGTCATAAAAGACATGGGGAAAATTACAAAACTTCGTTAAGAAACATTAAAGATATACCATATTCATCAATTAGAAAATTCACCTTAAAACTGTTAATTTCCTCCAAATTGATCTATAGGTTCAAGGCCATCCCAATCAAAATCCCACTTGAGGATATTTTTGATGGAACTTGACAAACCTATTCTAGAATTGATATAGAAATATAGAAGGCTAATAATTGAAAAATTATCTTGCAGAAGAAGTGGGAGGACACGCTCGCCCATAAAAAAGGACAATTTATTATAAAGCAATAATACAAAAATTACAATATTAGCATAGAAATAAAAAATAGACCATCAGATCGGAATAGAGAATCCAGAAACAGACCACCCATGTATAGACATTGCACTTGTGAGAAAGGTAGCGCTACAGAGCAGCAGGGAAACAGTGGGGTTTTCAATAGCTAGTGCTAAGGCAGTTAAAATTCCGTAAGGGGAAAACTGCAGTTTCGTCCCTACGTCACACTACATACAAATATCAATTGCAGGTGGATTGTCTACTTAATTATGAAAAGAAAATTTATAAAGCTTGTAGGAGATTACATAGAAGAATATATTCAGGCCTCCAGAATAGAAAAGGATTTTTAAAGAAGACCCAGAAAGCACTGACCATCAAGGCTATGCATGTGTAGTCTGCTCTCGGGCCCATTCCCTATCCTTGTGCTCTGCTCTGGACAGTAGGGGGCTGACCCCTGCAATCTGTGGAGTCCAAGCTCCCTCACTGGCCGGCTTCTGGCTGGGCTGGATTAACAGGATTCATGGGCAAGAGCTTGGTGGGAGGGAGGAAGAAAGAAGTTCCTCCTCCCCTTTCTACTGAGGTGGTTCCTTTGGCAGTGACTTCATCTCCTCCCAGACAGTTCCTCCCTCCAGGGTCCCAGCTCCCAGCAGGCAGTCCGTCCCGTGAGCTCGGCTCTGGTCACCCAACTTCTTCCCTGTGGCCCTCCAGCCCTTGGGAGTGGTAGCCACTTCCTGCTGTATAGCTAATCTCTGATTGCCTCCGCATCCCCTGCGTGACTTTTCAGCAATTCCAACACTTTTGTGACTAGTTTGCCATATTAAATTCTCTCTATTGAACCATGTGGGAGTGGTTCTTTTCCCCATTTTTTGGACTACTTGTTTTGCTGACTTATCTCTGAATATATAAGAAAAGAGTTAATTCAAATTACATAAAATTAAGAACTTCTGTCCACAAAAAGCAATATATAACAGGGAAAATAATATTTTTAGTCCAATTATATACACAACCCCCAAAATAATTTTTTAAAAACCCTGACAAACCAACAGAAAATGTGCAAATATTTGGCATCTGCAGTCAGTAAGGTCTTATGTAACCCAATAAGATTTTATTCTTTTCAGCAAAGAGGAAACAAACCTCTCTTCTCTTTTATTTCCTTCTCTGTTGTAGGTACTGGCTGGCGAACAGTCTTTAGTTCAGCGTTCCTTTTATATGAGTCCACAGTGTGCTCTTGTCATTGTCACTTCTAATGCTGCCACTTGGGGAGCGTTTCCTGGGGACAATTCACAACATCAGACCTAGGCCTTGCGGTATGAGTGATTGTACAACTTCATATACTAAGAATATGGGTTTTCTTCCTCATCAGGAATCTTTAGCCAAAAAGTAAAAGGACTTTTTTTTTCCTAAATGCTTTGGAACTAATCTTTCAAGAGAATGAATATTTGACTTCTTACGATGTTTTCAGATTTTTTCATCAAATATATATATGTGCACGAGATATATATATACACACACATATATAAATATATATATAGAAAGAGAGAGAGAGGAGAATAAGTTATTTTTAAATGAAGAACAGGTTTTACTTAAATTTTTCCTTGAAAACACTACAGTCTTAAATTGGCTGTCAATATTCTATTAAATATAATTTAACCATTCTTTTGTTCTTGATAATTAAGATTACTTAAAAAAATTTTAACATTACAAATGTTAAAACGTGTGGCATGCCAATGACTATATTTGTGCATAAATCTTTGTTTAACAAGTTCCCGGGGATGCTGATGCTGCGGTCCAGGGACCACACTTTGAGAACCTCAGCCCGCGCAGGCCTAGGAGTGGAAATGTCTCCTCTCCAGGGAGGCTTGACCTCCCCATTCAGTTTCCCTTCGTCTTGCCTACCCTTTCTAAAGGGGCCAATTACGCAACTGTCCTCAGTCACCTTGTCTGGGTGGGCCCCACGTTCCTGCCGTGTCCCTGACTCATACTGTGCTTTTAACTCATTCCATTTAAGACCTTCTACAAATTGCCTTTTATTTTTATTTTTTTCTACTTTTTTTTCTTTTTATAGCCCAGTAAGCTCAGAACAAATTGCCTTTTAAAACAAGAAAAAGAGAAAGAAAATAAAGGCAAAAACTGACCCTTCCACCTCCTAGCAACCAAGGTTAACAAGAAGAACCCCGTCATCAGCGTGACGCTGCTTTCTTCTTGAGAAAAGCCACAGAAAGAAACAATCCTCAACTTGGGTCTGGCCGCTGTTTCTAGCTCCTGACTCTATTGTCTGATCTATTGTTTAACACTGTGAAACTTGAACAACACTAGAACACTAAGGCATTCTCCACACCATCTCAACCTAGGCTTCTGTGCGGGGCGGACTTGCGTGGTGGGACTCCTGCCCCCAAACTCCCCTCCTCCCCACATCTAACACTTAGTGTGGACAACAAAGGTTGGGTCACTTCCAGAAAAAAGAATCCAGTAGAAGGCGTGCGTGAGGATGCCAGCTACAAAAGCCGGAAGAGCCATCAGAAGGAAAGCCTGCAGGGGTCAGATTTAAGCCCCTCCTCCCCCTTCGCAGCTTGTCCGAGGAATATTCAGCTTCTAGACACTCCTCTGCCTCACGCAGCTGATGGAAGGCCCTGGTCATTGGGTGGCTGGTGGCCAGATGCCACACAGTACCTCCCAGGGACAGAAACTTGAAAAGCATGAAAATAAAACTTGCCTATTATTTCCATAGGCACTTAGCGTTTGGCACTTGACAATGAAAAAGAGTCCCCAAACGATGACTGAACGCAAGTATTCCCAATCCACTCTGTGACATTCATTTCTGTTTGCCTGGTGCATACTGTATTCTGTTAAAGGAAAAATGGTTTTTATTAAAAAGCATGTGAAAAATTCTTCTGAGAGAGTTCAGATTTTAGACGCAGATGAAAGATGCCTACAGAATGGATGTGCAGTGAACGCCCCCTCAGATATTTGGTGTCTAAACACGAGCATGCACGTGCCGCACTGAAACGCGGCTTCCCACTCGAACAGTATGACGGACACACCCATCCTCCCTCCATGCAGCAACTGGGCGCTTTCTTGTCATCAACACGCAAGTGTTCCAACCAAACTCCTGGGCAGGTAAACTGCCAGTGATTCAAAGCACACCTTCTTGCTACTGTCAAAGTAACACTAGAGTCTGGAACTCATGCCTGGCTTCCCTTCTTCAGCTTGGCACAACTACCTTTTCACATCCTGACGGCCGGTTTTATTGAAAAGAAATCTGCAGGAGCAGACCAGTGTCATGGGGCCATGCGGGCCACGGGGCTGACTGGAGAACATTGATCTTATTTTCCCTTTGTGCAGGTTTTTCCTCTTTTTGTTAATTTCCTTCCTCAGGGACCCTGTCTCTCTTTCTTTCAAATTGTGTCCTCGGGAAAGGGTCTGGAACTTCTGAGGTTTCATTGATACAATCTAATTCTAAGAATGGAATTTCATGTGGGAGAATGGGATTTTTTGGGGGGTGGGAGGTGAGAAATTCTTACCATGGATACCCTTGAAATCTTCTACGTCAGTGACCAGACCTTTTATCTCTACACAATTTAAGAATCAAGTTCAGAGCACAGCTCTCTGTTCTCCACTGTTCAAACACCATTGTATATCCTGGAACAGACAAGATCTTTTATCAGGGCGATCTGTTGTTGACACATGCAGCGGGCTGGATTCTACACCTCTTGGGATTTTTGTCTTCCCAGGAGCCTGTGAAGTCCATTTCCAAGTCTGAGTTTCTGACTTAGTCATTGTTGAGCCAAGACGGTAGTCATAATTAAGAACAGTGTTAGAATACACCTCCCTCAAACTTCCATGCCATCTTGCTTGCTTGCCTTAATTAAAATGAAATAAAACTAAAATCTTTTGTCCTGTCCGGGGTCTCCTTCTGACCTGCTTGCATGAGACAATGTGGCATCTGTCTTCCTTCTTTCACAGGCAGATGAATAAGTGAGCAGTTGGCCACTGACTTACTAAAAATCACACACTGTAGGGCATTATACATCCTTCCTGACAGTTACCAAGGCGGCTGGTAGGCTCACAATAACATTTTTTTTTTTTTGAGACAGAGTCTCACTCTCTTGTCCAGGCTAGAGTGCCATGGCATCAGCCTAGCTCATAGCAGCCTCAAACTCCTGGGCTCAAGCGATCCTCCTGCCTCAGCCTCTCCAGTAGCTGGGACTACAGGCATGTGCCACCATGCCCGGCTAATTTTTTATGTATATATTTTCAGTTGTCCAGATAATTTCTTTCTATTTATTTATTTAGTAGAGATGGGGGTCTTGCTCTTGCTCAGACTGGTCTCCAACTCCTGAGCTCAAACAATCCACCTGCCTTGGCCTCCCAGAGTGCTAGAATTACAGGCATGAGCCACCATGCCAGGCCACAATAACATTTTTGATACTTTACTTTTAATGGAATCAAAGGTTTCCATTCCTGATTCTTTCTCTTCTCCTTGCAACAAAATAGTTGGTTGGTATCTTGATCAGAACCTGAACTAACGAGTTCTTATGGAATCCAGGAATAATGCCATCTATCTATTTTGGAAGCACTATGGGGTTTCATAAAGGTTTTTATCTCCTAGGTGTTTCCAGTTTTTCTTGTCCTAAAATTCTAAAGTTACTTATTTCTTGCATCTATCCCCTTTTGACAAAAATATATGATGCTGCCAAGAGGAGGAGAGGGAGTAGGTGGGGAGGGAATGGATAGCATGCCTAACTTTATCTTGACTTGGCTTAGACATTGCCTTTGGTCACTGGAACGCTAATCGCTTCCTCGTGCTGGGGAGGCAGAGTGACCGAGTGTCCGTGGTGCTGGTTTTGGAGTACCACAGTCAGTCCAGATTCAGTCCCAGATCTTTTGCTTCCTACCTTTGCCACCTTGGGCAGGTCCTTCGACTCTGATCCCCAGTTGCGTCATTTGTCAAATGGAGAAAATCCAGCTACCTCGAAAGACTGGTGAGAGGGGTGTTTATGCAGTGCCCCGGGCACAGTGCTGCAAGGTCTAGTCTCTGAAAATGCTTCCTTTAGTGCCCAGCTTGGGCCTGAAGTGAGGACACCTGAATTTCTGTCCTGGTGAACTTCACCATCATCTCGGTTCTGATGGATCAATTTATTTCTTCCTCGAGTAAATGGAGGGAGGGCTGTGCCCTCAGGAAGGCCTCTTTGGGCTTCCGGGCCCCAGGTCTCCCTTCATTTCCTACCTGACTTCCTGCAGCTGTGACCTGTGGTTCTTCCCTTTGCACCTGTCCGCACACCTGTGGATCGCCTACATAACTTCCCTCATGCCCTCATCCCGGCACAGCCATCTGGACTCTTCCTGCAGCTCACACCACCCTCATCGCCTTAAAGCTTTCCGTCTTCTCGATTTCTCTCTTTGGTTGACTGTACATATTGTGCAGAATTGATGGGACTGAAAAATCTGATTTTCCCCACCATAAAGCATCCTAGTTCTCCATGCAGCTGAAACCAACACAGAGCAGTTTTCACGGGATGGGACTGGCTGGAGCAGGTCTTCCTTCTCGCCAGCCCCCAACCCTGAAAGTTCCCCTAGGCTCGGGTTCACCCTTGGCTCTTCCTGTTCCCGTCAGTGGTCATCAGCCGCCAGTTGTCACCCCTGACGTTGTAGGACCTGGCAATTATGCAGACTTCTTCCTTAGATTCTCTGTTAAAGTCTGGTAAAACTTCTTATTTCAGCTTCTGTCTCTGAATTTCCAGATAAGGTCTCTCAGTCCCTTCCCCATACGTAGCATATTTTGGCATCTTCCCTCCCATCTGTTACACAGTTGTCCTGTCCTCCCCCTCAGGTGTGCAGGGAGAGGCCTCCTGTCTTCCCGCCAACCATTTTATAGAGAAAACTCTTCATGTAGTTTTTTTTCTCGTTTAGATTTATAGTCATTACCTTCATTTATGTGTTTGATTTTTCAAAATCACAACTTTTCAGCTACATCAAAGACAGATGGGTAGGAGTTTGTCAAGGGAACAAAAGGAACGGGCATTCCAGTCCCAGACAAAGGGATCCCAGTCAGAATTTGGGATCCCTCCCTGCTATTATTTACATGTGGTGTCATCTTGGATAAGTTACTTGACTTTGGAGCTTTCATGTCTTCACCTATAACATCTTTTTCATGTCTATCTCGGGAAGAATAAATGAGATAACATAAAAATATCAGTTGGTAAACTTGAGTATGAATTCAAATGCAGGCTGTTACATTATAATTGTCACAAAGGAAATCGGAGAGGTTGTTCAGTGCTACAGCAGAGGCTGGAGAGAGCCTGAGGAATTCACTTCTAATTACCAAAGTCTACTTATGGCAAAACCTTGTCTGAGAGCTTTGTTCTGGCTGCTGGACTCAACTGGTGAGCCAGGAAAACTGGAAGGCAGTTAACTGGGTTAATGCCTGTGCGGCCTTGTCCAGGGGACTTGGTGCCAGCTTTCCCCACCGGAGGCATTTTCTTTCCTCTCCTCCTGAGTTCCGCAGGGCTGTGGGCTGGGCCGTGGCACTAGTTGGCTCAACAACACACCTTCCTCCTCCCATTGCCACTCTCACTTCCCCACCCCCCTGCTGGCGTTTCCTGGGATCACCTTGTAGATAAACCCCAGACACATCCTTGTCTCCCTGCCTGGCAAGTCAGGGCCCTTAGTCTCCCTGAAGATGTTAATTTCTGAGAAGAGAATAATCCCATGACAACCTGATTGTGAAATAAGCACAAGTTTACTGGCTGCTATTATTTTTTAAAAGCGTGTTTAGTCCCTTCTTTATATTAACATGCTTGCTTGTTGGTATTCTGAATAAGAAGGAGGGTTATATACAAACAGGAGCTTGTAGGCCTGTGTGCAACCCGCAGAGCTCCCGGGACAGTGAGCAGGGACAGAGGGCGCAGTAAGCTGAATGATGACCTCTGAAAAGACAGATATCCATGTTGTAATGCCTGGAACCTATGAATGTTACATTATATGGGACAAGGGGACTTTACAGATGTGATTAATTTAAGAATTTTGAGATGAAGAGATTATCCTGGATCATTTAGGTGGGCTCTAAATGCAATCACATATATCTCTATAAGAGGAGAACAGAGAGGAAGGCAATGTGTCTATGGAGGCAGAGACTGAGTGATGCAGCCACAAGCCAAGGAATGCGGCAGCCACCGGGCTGGAAGAGGCAAGGCTGGCTTCTTGCCCAGAGCCGTCAGAGGGGTTGCAGCCCTATCACACCTGGATTTCAGCCAGGTTATAACTGATTTCAGACTTCTGGCCTCCATAAATGGGAGAGTATACACTTCTGTTGTGTTAAGTCACCAAATGTATGGAATTTGTTACAACAGCCACAGGACACGAGTGCAGAGGGGGAAGTGAGGGGCAGAAGGGGAAGGCTGGCAGTGTGAGGCTGCAGTGTCTGCTTGGATGGAGCCTATTTGCCCAGCTCTGAGCCAAGCCCCCTCCTACCACTGCCTTGGGTGTCTGTGGGAGCAATATCAGAGGTGCCCCCCGCCCAGGGAGGCATCCACCCACCTGTTCTTCTTTGCCCAGATTAATCCTCTCTTGTGTGCACACACTCACAGCCTTCCTCTCCCCTCTTTCACCTCCAAGAACTTCATTCTTGCTCAGCACAACTGTTCACTGGCCCATGAGATAATGGAGGAGTTAGCGTTTTTTCTTTGTTTGAGGTGAGCTACAATAGCTTTTGCATCAACGCTCATTTGACTAGTGAGAGCATGTGTGGTTGATTATTTGCAAAATGCTACTATATCTGACCTTGCATTTGTGCCCCTTCGCAATATGACCTTTCTGTTCTTTCCATTAAGAGTTTGAGTCCATTTTCCTGCCCCTTAAATATGGACTAACTTTGTGAAAAACAGAATGTGGCAGTTCAGATCTTGGCCTTCATAGACCAGCTAGCTCTGTTGGAACCCTGCCTGCTGCCATGTAGACAAATCCAGGTAGTCTGTAGAAGAGGGAGACAGACGTGGAGCAGAGATGAGCTCTCCAAGGGGAAGTCAGCCAAGACCAGTCAGTCCTCAGCGGAGTGCAGATGGATGAGTGAGCCTGGCCAAGGTCAGCTGAGACCAGCCCAGATCAGCGGAACCACATGGTCAGACTGCAGACTCATGAGCTAAAAAACTGTTGTTGTTTTAACCCATTAAAACGTGGGATGGGTTTATTGTGCAGCAGCAGATAATCAATACACCTTGACTTAGGGTTTCTTGCTATTGCAACCATGCCACAATACCAGAGCCCGTGATCACAGCCCCAGGTCTGTGTATTTTTTCTCCTGAAAGCCCCAGAGCCATTCCTAATTGTGTACTTGCAGCACTGAGGAAGGGAGTGCTAAACAAAGTGTCAGTAGAAGTTACTTTTCCTTCTGGAATAAACTTAGACAGAGAATTATAAAGCACTCTAAGCATCTGAGGAGTAATGGAATACCAACACCTACTAGACTTGCTTTAAATTTGCTTGTCATCACTTCAGATGTTTTAAGTAGGAAAATTTGGAAATTAAGTGAATTGCAAAGCCAAACAATTTTGTGAATCTGATGGAAATTGAACTTTTTGGTCAAGTTAGAAACAGATAATTAATATTTATATTTGGGAATAGTTGCAAAATCATAACCAGCAGATATGGGGTTCAGTGTAAATAGAATTCACCTTTTTGAAGCTTCAGTTGTGTCTGAGAGTGTGGGACCAGGTGTGCTGTAAGCTGCTTGTCTCTTCTCCATATGCTGAGAGGTTGGGGACAGCAAGACCACCTCCACGACAACCTGTGCCTCGGAGAGAAGAGGACATGTGTATCAAAGCAGGCCTTCTCCAATGAAGACCATTTCTTATTTCCTCCTAGGAGATATCCACTTCCAGAGAATAACTCAAGCTAGTATTTATAGCAGGAAATTGAATTTTCTCCATGCAAATAAGTACCTGGCATTCAATTTTATCATTGCTATAGGGTGAAGAGAAGGTGTATCCACCTCTCTACTTTATCAAGTGACATCATAGCCTCTAATTCTGCAGCAGAAAATGTTTTATCCAATTGTTTCCTGCCTGTTCATAGGCATGTCAAAAACTCTCTCAAAGGAATGGAAACATCTTGCTCCATTGTACCTAATCAAATACATATTGTAGTTAGAGGTTACTACTTTCACAGACCTTATGATTCTTTTTTTTATTAGTGTGATCTAATCCAGGGGCATTCTAATTCCTGAGCAAATGAGTACCTTTAGTAATTCCAATAAGGTTTTCTTAAGACCGTAGAAAAAAATCAGACTGGCTCAAACATTTTAAAAAGTTTGTAGGCAAAAGCTGGACTAGCTCTTGTCAGATGAGCAATAAACAACTTGTATTTCTCAGATTCCCCAATTATCCTTTGCTAATCCTTTATAGTTGTTCTAAATTATTTGGAAAAAAAAGAATAATGTTAAAAATTCTGTCTTTTAAAAAAATACTTGTCTACATTAGCTTTTAGTTTTTATTCGCAGTAAATGTTCATGATAATCATAGAATCGCTTATGCTCAGCTCTGGAAGAGATCTCGGAGACTGTGCAGACCAACCGCCTGGTGTTTAAATCCCTTCTGCTACATCTAACTGAATGATAATTCAGTTTCTGCTTGTATGGCTGCAAAGATGGGCAGCACACCACTCGTAGGCAGCCCATTATTTCTTTGGATATCCCTGACCATTTGAAAGGCTTCTCTATACTGAGGTGAAATAGGTTTCCTAGAAACTTCCAACGTATTGTTCACAGAATTGTCCAAAGTCCGAACTGGGAAGAACTTTCTAGATGTCATCTTCTAATGTTTTCAAAACTTTGGAAACCATTAATGGATTATAAAAATCAATTGAGTAAGGCACAATCAGCATTTTATCAAAATGGGGATTTTAAAAGAATGTCATAGTGCATAACCTATAGCAAGGAAACATTTTATTTTGTAAAATTTTGTTATATATATGTATATGTTGGGTTTCAATGCAAAATCTATTTCTTGTTATGGGTAATTTTAGAAACTTAAAGACAACTTACATTGTTTGTATCCTCATTGTACAGATGAGATAAATTAAACTGAGAAAAGTAAAACGACTTGTCTAAGATCCCGCACCTGGAATTCTCTTACCTACATCTAGTGCTCTTTGTGGTACAACATCAGCTCAGGACCTTGCTGAGAAAGCCTAATTCCTCTTCCATGCTCAGGTATTGGATAGTCTTCTTGCATGCCTACTTAATTTTGTCTTCTTCGTGAGAAACATTCCCATTTTTAAAAAATAATGCCTCAAATGAAATGCTTCCAAAGCCCATAATCATCCTCATTTGCCCTCTCCTATATCTGTTTCGAATTGTTTGTACACATTTTTAAGTGTTATACTGAGAACTAAAAAGTTTTAGATGTATTAGTGGGATCATCCTCTTCATTATTCCTGACACTCTGCCTCTATTCAGGCGGTCTAAGTTTGCATTACCATTTTGGGAAGCCATATTATAATACTACGTCTTACCGAATTTATTTTCAATTCAGCCACCTAGTTTCTTTTACTCATGGTGGGAAGAAAGGAAGGGAGTGAGTCAGGACAGCAAAGAAGGGAGAAGAGAAATGACTAGGTATTAAGTGCCTACCATACCCCAGGTCCTTTCACAAGTGTTAACTGTCTGTTCAGCCTAATTTTGTGAGATATTTATTAGCATCATTGTCTGGATGATAAACTCAAGTTCAGAGATGTCAAGAAACTTGTCAACTTAAATGGCAGAACCAGAGATCAAGAAGGAGTTTGACTGTGGTCTGTCATTCCAGTATATGACTGTGAATTCCTTCCACTGAGAACTCAGAAGCTTGGTGTACAGGAATGAATGAGGTGCCTTAACTTTCTCACTATACAAAGTGGAAGTGCTGTGGACACCCCAGCACTCAGCATCCGGCTGACATTGGGAGAGTTCTAATTCCATAGTCCATGGCTGGCCTGCACACCCCTATGGGGGCTCTGCTTTCCCAGGACTGACTTATTCATCCTTTCTTCCACTACCATCTTCCTACAATACTCTTCTTGAGCCTTCCAGAAAAAAACAAACAAATAAAAAACCAGTACAAAACAAAACAACAAAAAAAAAACCCCAGACTCTTCCCTGGTTTCTACAAGCAATCCACTCACAGAGTGCATTTTATCACTGTGGGGACTTCCGTGCATATTTTGGGTTAGTAATGGGAAGGGTATACATGCTCTTCCCATTTCTTGGCTTCATTTCATCTTTCTCTGTCCCTAGAAAAATTTTTAAAAATTATCCCTCTTTGCCACACAGAGAGGTGCTATCCACAGTCACATCCCTTGGGGGACCTCAGTTTATCTCTCATGGAGTTTATTCCAAACAAATATAGTCAGCCCTCTCTATCTGTGGGTTCCCTGTCTGTGGATTCAACCAGGTGGGAAATGAAAATATTTAAAAAAAAAAAAAAGAGGATGATTGTGTCTGTATTGAGCATGTACAGACTTTTTTCTTGTGATTATTCCCTAAATAATATAGTATAATGACTATTTATATAACATTTTCATTTTATTAGGTATTATGAGTAATCTAGAGATGATTTAAAGTATACAGGAGGATGTGCATGGGTTCTGTGAAAATACTAGGCCACTTTATATAAGGGGTTTGAGAATCTGTTCCTTATACTCAAATCCAAAGACTTTGCTATCCTCCGGGGTCCTGCAACCAATCTCCCACGAATACGGAGGGACCACTGTACAGCGTCCTCCTTTCAAGAATTTCCAGTGAATACAATTTTCTCCCTCTCATTATGCCATTATTAAATTTCATACTATTGTGTAATATTTAAAAGGAGATCTTTTCTGCCTCAGTTTTGACTGAGCCTGCAAAAGCTGTGAGTAATAAAGTAGGTGCCAAATGCCCAAACATCCTAGAGAGAGGGATTAGAGCACACATGCAGGATGCAGACTGTACCACGGGTTTGCAAAGTCTGGCTCAGCCAGCATGAGGGTCTGGAAGAGCCAAGGTCGAGGAGAATTGCTCAGGTTCCCTGGCATTCACGTCCTGCACCCACGGGGAGAGGAGAGTGTTATTTCTCTCATTTCAAACTATGTGGGAGGAGCTTTAAGGTGACAATTTCCAGAGTTGTCCTGTGCTCACGGAGTTTGGGACCCTAAGGATTGGTGTTGGACTCTTGCCAGGAAAAATCCGAAGGCAGGAGGGATGTGTGGATGAGTGAGAGGCAACAGGCTCGCTCTGGAGAGAACTTCTCATGCTCTGAGCAAGGGCAAAGGGCCGTGTGCTTTCCACAGGCCAGGTTGGCCCCTGCAAGATGAAATGGGCCTGTCTTAAACAGGCTTGTCTTAAAAGTGTCTTGTCCAAGTGAAGTCCTGGATGGTGAACTGAGGGACTGATGCCAGAATCTCGCAGGGCTCAGGGAGGAGTCTTAAGTCATCAGCTGTGGAAAAGGCATTTCCTAGTCTAGGGACCTGCACGAAGAGGTCCCCAGCAGTGATCTCTGAGGAACCCGCAAAGGCAGCACACGAAAGAGAATTAGTTGTGGACATCCATCCTGCTCAGAGAGTACCAAAGACAGATGACCGGGTACCGGTCAAGTCAGAATTCTTCAGGTTCTGTTTCCCTTCTCATTCTACCTGCTCCACCCCTAGAGTGACCGGAAACTGGAGGAACCACGGCCGGTGAGTGGGAGTGGAGCTAGGAAACCGTGGAGAAGCTGACCGACTCATTACACACTCGTAAGCCTGGATAGGACCTGAGCTGGGTGGGGGTGTGCAGCAGCTTTTATTGATGATTAATCTAGACTGGGCTAGCAGTTGTGATTATTAAACAGCCCTGGACATTTTAATGTCCTACTATTTGATTATTTTCTAAGAGTGACCTGAAATACTGTAGGACAGTCCAAGATTTCATTCAGTGGCAGTAAAGAATGGGTCCATAGAGGTGCTATGTCACCATTGTTTCTTAAAGCTGAATAGTACTCCATGGTATACATATATCACAATTTATTAATCCACTCATATATTGATGGACACTTGGGCTGTTTCCACATCTTTGCAATTGTGAATTGCGCTGCTATGAACATTCGAGTGCAGGTGTCTTTTTCATAGAGCGACTTATGCTCTTTTGGGTAGATGCCCAGTAACGGGATTGCTGGGTCAAATGGTAATTCTACTTGTATCTCATTGAGGTATCTCAATATTACTTTCCACAGAGGTTGCACTAATTTGCAGTCCCACCAGAAGTGTAAGAGTGTTCCTAGCTCTCCACAACCTCGCCTTCATTCTGTGCCTGTTGACATGTGAATCCCCAAAGCTCAGATGGGTGATGAGGACACCAAGTAGAAGATACTCAGTGAAATTTCATAGTAGAACCTTTGCTGTGGCACATGAGGAAAGTCTAAATAAGTTTTGCATTCTAGGAGGAGTTCTTGAGTACCTCAGTGAGGTATCCAAGGCAGAATTCAATTTACCTATACTTCAGCCTTCCTGATTATGAAGAACCAGTTTAACTCCCCAAAGCATCATGACTCTGGCCCAATAATGAGGATATAAAATGATGAAGGAAGTACATAGGCATTGCCAGTGGTGCTCCTGATCATACACAAGAAGCATTTCTACCAGCCCTAGAGGAGAAATCATATAAGTTTTAACTGATCCCCAAAACTTTTCTTGTCCTCTAAAATAAGAAAGGAAATAAATTTCTATTACCTGTTGAGAAAGGCATGAAAAAGTTGCTTTTTTTAAAGTTGCCACTTTTATCGAGAAAATGACCAGAGTCGAACTTCTCTGGGTTGTGGAATTCTTTGTGATCGTGCAGCACAGATGTCAGGGGCAAATATGGTTGTGCCCTGGACACAATAGACATAGGTAAACCAAGTTATGAAGGAGTCACAAAACTGTAAGAAACAATAGTAATTACCAAGATAAATCTTTTGATCTATAGATTAAGAAATACAGGTCCAAAGAAGAGCAGGAACATTTCCAGACACACGGACCCAGTAATCAACAAGGATGAGTTTAAGACCAGTGGCGATGATCTTGTTGAAGTCCTCCCCAATCACAGTTGAAACCCTGAGCACTTGGTCACTGGGGTGATAAACGTTCTGAATCTGTTCTCCTTATCATCAAGGTTGGAACCCAAGGTCTATCCCTACAGGCTGCTCTATTTCATCACTTCAGTTTTCACACATCCTATATATAGACTATGGTGTAAAATCGAAATCTCTGTTGGCACTTAAAATATCCAGAGTACCTGTTCATAGGACTCTTTTAAAATGGATCATATGATCTACTAAAATTTAAAATTACATTTTCTAACATGAAAACAAAAAGTACATTAACAAGAATAAAATGACTGTGTGTTTATTATTGCCAAATGGGTTTTTTCTATTGACACAAAATCATGGGGGACATATTCATAAGGGATTGATCCTAATTTACAACCACAGAAGGGATGATGAAATTAGAAAAATCTTCACGTTGTGACTATTCAGGTCAGGATCATCAATTATAGCTGAAACTCTTGGATGTGTCATTTGGGAAGCAGGATTTACATAAACTCTTAAAGTACCGTGTCATGGATATTCATTAATTATACATAAACCTACATTGCAAAACCTTTCCAATGCAGAGATCTGGCAGATACCACCTTATTACTGAGGAAATGAGCATAACTGATAATGACACAAGTGACATATGTGCCGCCACCTCACCAGTGAGATTCTATGGGATACTCAAAACACCTATTCCTTATTCTACTCAAATCATAACTGGAATCCAATCTTTAGAACAGAAAAACAGTAAGGAACATAATAAATGGCTACTAGCTTGGACTCCACAAAAAAATCAACATACTAAAAGGAAACGAGGGAAAGGAACTGTGTCCTAGATCACAGGAGACTAAAGAACATGATAAGCAAATTATATGCTTGTTCCTTGACTGGATGGTAAATGGCAAGAGGAAAAATGCTAAAATAATTCTACTAAAATTGGAAAAATTTACATATAGGCTGTATATTAGATCACATTATTGTAACAGTCGCTCCTGAATGTGGATGCTATTTTTATTAAGTTAGAAGAAAATCTTTAATCGTGGGGCATACAGGGGATAGTGCTGATATATAAAGAAATGAATAGAAAGAGATAAAAGTACATATATATATACACATTCATACATATATACATGTATGTCTATATGTGTTTTAATTTTATTTAGATTTAAATTTTTGAAATAAAAATATAGAGAAAATCCATCCCTAAATTTGTAATATTAAATGTCTATAATTTAATTTTTTAAATTATTTCTCTGAATGGATAAACAAGTAATATATGAAAATATTTCTTAAAGATATATAAGCAGATATACTTTCAACAAAAGATACTCAAACACTTGGAAATTCATAAGGAAAAAATTGAAGCATGACCATTACTATTCCACATCATAAATGAAAATTAACTAGAAAAGCATCTTTATTTAAATGGAAGTGCCAAAAAAATCTACAAAAATGTAATAGTAAATCTCTCAGCCATTTGGTGGCAAAATTTCTTCAGATATGGGACACAAAAGCACAATCAGCCTCACGTCATTGCATATATTTCTACTGAACAGAATTGTTTTCCAGTGGGCACAAACATAGTACTTACAAGACCATGCATGAATTCAACCTACCTCCTATTTTAGCATAGCCCATCAGTAGGAATGTTTTTACAAATGCCCAAGAATAACATTTTGGCATATCAAAAATATATGAAATTTAATTTTCATTATCCATAAAAATTGGCACATATCCTTCCTCATTCATTCACACATTGTCTGTGACTACCCCCATGCCACACTGGCAGAGCTCGGTAGTGCAGCAGAAAACCTATAGCCTGAAATCTGTAAAATATTTCCTATGTGGCTATTACAGAAAAAGTTGGCCACCTCCTGTCTTAGACCATTATTTCCACCTAGATTGGTGGCTCCAGCCTGTGGCAAAAAAGCCCATTTATCTCACTTATAGGGAATGGAATTAGCCACACAGAGCTGTATATTTCTATACTAGACTGTCCCACCCAGAATGGAATGAAGGGGTCATTCGTTGAGCTTTGGGATCTCTAGATTCAAAACTCAGCAGGCACAGCATGAGCCTCCCTATGTCCTGGTAAATTGGTGATCTCAGCAGATGCAATGCTCTCCAGAGGCAGGTCCTCAAGCTGATACAGTGGATGGAGGTGGGGAAGTGGATATCCCTGTCTGATTCCTCAGTCTGTATCACATGTACATAGCTATAGGAGACCAAGTTTCATTACTATTACCCTCAGACCAGAATAGTGAGAAGCAAATTCTTTCTTACCTATGTCCTTGCAGAAAAAAAAATGATCTAAATGCTAATCCTTGTGCTCAATCAGTGACCTCAGGAAGAGCCCCACAACCTCTTGATACAGTTATCAATTCTATCTCCTCCAGGAAATGACATTAGTATTTGCAATCTTACCAATCTCATTTATTTTTGCCCCATAAAAATACAATATTTGGTTATCTAATTTTAAATTTTAATGATTATATCTCCTGGGTCAAGAGGAAGAGAGTAGCCTGCAGCATAGCAACTAGAACATCTGGATGAATATGGAAACCATGTGAAAAAGGCATTGTATAGCCACTAAGAAAAAATGGGTCTCAAGATCTAGAGATGAGAAAACATCAGAGAGGTATGCTCATGGCTTCAGGTAATTAACTATCGATTGTGTTCACATAATGTTCACCATGGAGTCAGGGCAAGAGGTGTTACAGCTTTATGACTGCCATAGGAGGACAATGCTCCTTTTCTGAAAGAAGATAAATATCATCTCAAATTCTGCATTTTTTCATATATTACATCTGGTATTTAGCAGAAGTTATTAGACATTTCAATGATGCATAGAAGTGAGCAGGAGAAGAAGAGTAGGGGGAGGAGAAGGTCATAAAAGCGGACCCACGCTAGGGAACATTTCTCACCTACTTTTATACAACACTGTAATCTTGATACCAACACTCTGACAAAAAAAAAATTGTGAGGAAAAGATTACAGACCAAAAGGCCTTATGAATAAAAATACAAAAGATCCTGTAAAATATGGAGGTGATCAAATCCAACTATCTGTATAGATTTAGGCATATATAGTTAGGAAAGTGAGGCCAATATATAATCATACCAAGAGGTGCTGAGAGCCATTTGATAAAATTATCCACACATTCATGACAAAATTATATAAAAATAAGAGAAGGGTGCAAAATTTCCTAATGTCATAAAGAATGTATACCCAAATCTACTTAAAGCAGCATTCTCAATTATGAAATACTAAACCTCCATCCCTTCCTACAGATCAGAAATGAAACAGGGATGCCACTGTCACCAGTTCTCTTTAACACTATCCTGTAATCCTGACCAGTTAATAATACACTCAAGAGAAATTAAAGACACAAGAATTGGAAAATAAAAATAAAACAAATAATAACCCAAACAGAAGGATAATGTACATAGAAATTACAGATGACTCTACCAACAAATTATTAACAATGATTAATCAACTTAGCAGGGTTACTACATATGAGGGCATCAGAATGATGAAACCAATGGTATTTCCAGATAACGGGTATAAAGAAATGAAATGGACATTTTAAAAGTTCATAGCAGGAACAAAATACTAATTACTTAGGAACAATCTGGGCAAAGGTTTGGAAAGCACTGAAAACACATTGCTGAGAAAAACAGAAGAAAATCCAAATAGATTGGGAGCATAACCATATGTATAAATTGAAGATGCAAGACATCAAGATGTTAATTCTTTCCAAATTGAACTATAGATTTAATATGACCCTGTTAAAACTCCCAAAGAGTGTTTTGAGTAATTGACAAAGTGATACTTTTAACATCTATTTGAGAGTGTAAACACTTAAGAGTAGCCAAAACAATATTAAAGAGGCAGAACCTACTTGGACGACATACCCTGGCAGGAACCAAGATCTTTTATAAAGCTTTACACCACCAAACAAAAGAGCATGAAGTCCATCAAGCTGCCACATGTATGAATTTTGCACTTTTCATCTTGTGTTGGTAGAGAATTGGAACCACACTGTGGATTGGGGGATTTTAAGAGTGCTGAGGTACAGTGTAGAATTAACAGTTTACCTTGGGGATCAGGTAGTTTCTGAATTTAATGTCACAGGTCACTGCACGGGACACACTATTGGGGACCAGGTCAATGTATCTCTGGATCTCATGCACCACGGCATCCATGTAGGGCAAGCAGCTCCTGTCCTGCATGCAGGGGCTCCGATGTCTGCCAATCACACAGTTGATCTCTTCTTGGACTTTAGCTAATACAACACAAGTAAGAAGTGATGGAAAAAGAAAAAATGACACATCTGTTAAAGCAATTTAAGATTACATGAAGCATGAGGAAGGTGTCTCAACAGCATTATGTACATGAGTTATATGCACATATGTACACCTAGGCTTATAATGAGAGTTGCCATAATATATATACAGACCACTCTCCTGCAAACTAGGCCTCACAATGCGTTAGTACATACCTATACCTTAGCTTCCAGAACAACTTAAACAAATAACAAACATAGAACGTATGTTGCTCCACATTTATTTATTTTTTTTTTTTTTGCCCAACTCATTTTTTTTAATTACAGCATATTATGGGAGTACAGATGTTTAGGTTACGCATATTGCCCTTGTCCCCCTCCCGACTAAGTCCGAGTTTCAAATATGTCCATCTTTCGCGTGGTGCGCATTGCACTCTTTGTGTATGTATATACCTGTTCCCTCTCCCTCCTCCCCCCTCCTCCCTCCCCCCTGCCCAACATCCAATTGATGTTATTCTTATATGTGCACTTATGTGTTGATCAGTTAATACCAATTTGATGATGAGTGCATGTTGTGCTTGTCTTTCCATTCTTGGGATACCTCACTTAGTAGAATGCGTTCCAGCTTTATCCAGGATTTATGTATAATATAAAAAACATAAAATATTTCAAAAAATAAACACAGCATAACTCAAGAAATTGCAATCCTTGCAAAGTGAAAAACATAAAACAAATATTACATTAATGACAAAATAATGTATGAGGTTTAAAAATACATTGGAATGGATCTATATATGTGTATGTGTTTGGTTTTTTTTTTGAGTTTTTGGTTGTTTTTTTTTTCTCTTTTGGGACAGAGTCTCACTCTTTTTGCCCAGGCTAGAGTGATTGCCATGGCATCAGCCTAGCTCACAGCAACCTCAAACTCCTGGGCTCAAACAATCCTTCTGCCTCAGCCTCCCAAGTAGCTGGGACTACAGGCATGCGCCACCATGCCCGGCTAATTTTTTCTATATATTTTTAGTTGGCCGACTAATTTCTTTCTAATTTTTAGTAGAGGCGGGGTCTCACTCTTGCCCAGGCTGGTCTCGAACTCCTGAGCTCAAATGATCCACCCCCCTAGGCCTCCCAGAGTGCTAGGATTACAGGCATGAGCCACCGCACCCAGCCTTTTTTGGAATTTTAAAATGAGATTTACTGAAGTCTAACTTACATACAAAAAGTCGCCCATTTTAGTTATATAGTTTGATGAGTTTTAACAAACTCAAGACAGTCTTGTAACTACTACCATAGTCAAGATATTGAATATTTTCATCACCCCAAAAAATTTCCTTTGGACCCTCTCAACTATCTGGCTTCAGACAACCACTGATCTGCATCCTGTCACTACAGTTTGGTTTTCCTAGCATGTCACAAAATGGGAGCATAGTGTATATCGTCTTTGGAATCTGGCTTTTTTCACTCAATATTACACTTTTATGTGTATGTGCTTTTTCGGTGTGTCTATGTGTGTGCATGCATATGGAATTTAGAATGGTACTCTCTTTATCTTCCTACTTCTCACATGTGGACACTTTGAACATTCTAGCAGCTTCTTCTAAATTAATGTTAATAATTCTAAATAATATTTCTATTTCTTCCATGACCATTCTTAAATAATATTTAAAGATTTCCTGGTACAGGAGATGAGAATTTTAATCTCCATGACCACACCATATAGAGACACACACACATACACACAGATAAACACCTGCACACACACAATTCCTCTCACTCTACTTAACAGAATACATTTAGACCACGATTTCTGCTTATATCACTATTCATTGTTTACAACATTCTGACTACGTAAGTATTCTTCCCTGCTAAGACAACTGTGATTGCATTACATTTTTAGTACTTTCTTGGGCATAAAAATGTCTTTTTACTTGAATTCATAATTTCTATAGCTCAAGTTAGAATTACTTTCAAATGTTCAGGTGGATGTTTCAAATTCCAACTAATAATTTCCCAGTTATTGGGAAACCACAGAATATTAATCACTTCTCCCTTGCTCTCAGAGTTTCTCCTCACTGTGCCTTATCCACGAAGCCCATTCTGAAGTGCTGCAGCCTCCCGGCCACTCTTATTCTCCTATATGAGGTCTCCTGACAGCTGGAGCTCATGACGTCCTCTGAATTAGTTGAAAATATTAATATTTAGATGTATCTCAGCCTCCAGCATTGGAGAAAGAGAAAATAGACTATAAAGTTTGTGGCAATCACACGTGTTTGAACACACGCTTTTCTTTCAATATGGAAAATAATATTGAGAATTCCGATAATTTCTGAATCTATTCCTTTATACATGACCTAACAGAATTCTATGAATGACTTTATACTTTTCTCTTTTATCCTGGGGATCCAAATAGTCCATGATGCTGTAACTTAAGGGTATAAGTTTTGATTTCATTCACTCTGTTAAACACTTGGAGAGAATATTCTACAAAGATGGCAAATACAAGTATCTTTTTCTAGAGCTTTCCCATTCTGGAGTATACAAAAGATGGAGGACCCTAGCAACAACTACTGAGCATTGTTTCTGCACTTCACTATACTCATCATGTGTGCTCTTACCTGTGACCTCTGGGTGGTTCAGCAGGACCAGAAGTCTATATCTCAGAGTGGTGCTTGTTGTCTCTGTCCCAGCAGTAAATAAATCAGATATTGTGCTCACCAAGTTTTCCATAGTGAACTCAGACTGTGAGTTGTGCTTTTCCTAGGAAACATTTGATAAAATTATCTGACCAATTATTTACCAGAATATTTAATTATGATAAATTTAAAATAACGCACATTGTTATAAGGTTACTCAAAACATAACCTGAAGCATTTATTACTGTATAAAACTACTATATGGCAGGGTAGAAACTGTAAATGAGGTGACTGAAATTTCATTTCCTACTCCCTATCCCTGGCATGCTTATAATTGTCATTATGAAGACTATTTGCTTCTAAGTGAGCCATGCAGCATATTTCTTTCCCCAAAAATTATAATCGCAGGTGCATTGGTGCCCTTCCTTCATCGATTTTGTGTTGTATAAAAGAATACAACAGACTGGGTGCTTTATTTAAAACAGTTGTTTATTTATCATGGTTCCAGAGGCTAGAAAGACTAAAAACATGGAACTGACCTTTGGTTTTCCTCTTCAGGCTCTGTCATCCCATGGCACAAGGCAGAAGGGCAAGAGAGGGCTAGAGCAACTGAGTAAGAGGGGGCCCAATTTGCTTTGATAACAAATCTACTCTTGAGAAATGACTTGAATGCTAGTCCTATATTCAGGGT
>CAUYSK010059917.1:0-13037 GCA_963575035.1 Avahi laniger
TCACAGGCAACAGCTCTCTCTGGGCTGCTGTCGGCAGGTCTCTCCAACCACTCGGGAGACCACCAACAGTCTGAGATGCAAGGGAGGGAGAAGTTAACTGCTCCACCTACCCTTGCTGCTGGTCTCCAAGCCTCTCGGGACCTTTCTCCTTCCAGTTCTCCTCCGCAACGTCTTCCCGTGGAGTCTCCTGTAGTTTCAGGCTCCCTTCCTTCTGACCCTTACCCGATCTATGTTTCTCTACTAGTTTATTTTTGTCTCTTTTTTCTAAAATTTTTCTTTTTTGCAGAGATACTCTGACTGGTGGCTTTTCTCATCTGCCATCTTGGCTCCTCCACTATGTAGATTTTTTGTCCTCAAGGAGAGGAACAAAAAGTTCTACTTCTTAACATTGAGCTGTGCATAAAGAGTGCCCTCCAAAAAGTTCAGTATGGAAAGAGGGGAAAAGAGCAACAATACAGTGGAGAAACTTGACAGACACTATTCAGACATATGAGCAAGCTTTATATCAATAGTAATAAGTAATGTTGATAGAATATACCTGATATGCTGTGATAAGAATGAAACTATTTCTGTAGTCTTCCTATTCAAAAGTCATAATCCCAATCTAATCATGATTTTAAAAATTATATAAGCACCAAATGAGGGGCATTCTACAAATATTTTAAGAGTATTCCACAAATCTCTCAAAGTCATCAGCGATAAGAAAAATATCCAAAAATATCACACAAAAGAGGAGACTAAGGAGACAGGATAAAAGGACATTAGGTAAAAAATGAAGGGAGTTTTAATAATGTGGAAGTTAGTTAATAATAATGTGTCAGTATTAGTTCAGTAATTATTTTATATATATATCATACTAATGTGGAATGTAAATAATGGGGGAAAAGGTGTGAGACATAACTCTACATCATCTTTGTGATTGTTCTTTTTAATCTAAAACTAAGCTAATACAAAGTTTATTAAAAAGTCATGTAGGTGAATATCTAATAATTTATATGCACACATAGTATATACATATAATATATATTTTAAAATATATATCCCAAAATATTTAGAATAGTTATCAATTTTTAAATAATTTTATGTTTTTATTGTATTTTCCAATTTTAATAAAATATTTATCTTCATAATAATTAAAAGTATTAATTCTGTTTTAAAAATATTGTAAATGAATGTTATCAGGCCTGATGTTCTGAATAACATGAAATAACTATCATTAGCAAGAACAGCAATACTTAGGTTGTATATTGAACAAAAAATGGCCCAAAGAGTGTCAAAGTTCAGACCGAGTTACATTATTGTGTACTGTGCAATCATCACTTGAAAACCAAATTTATTATCACCTATTGTATGACAGTCATAAAGATACTTCATTTTCCAGGGGTTCAGTCTCTGGGTGAAGTTAGACAAGTAATCAGATTCTAATACATTGTGAGTATGCTAAAAGCGATATGAACAAAGAGATTTGTAAGCCAAAGCATGGATCCTGACCTTTTATCTCTCATGGGTGTATAGCAACTTCTTGATTACTTTGCTAAACAAAACAAACTGAAGTGTTGAAAAGCCTGTATAACATTATTCAGTGTACTTACTGAAAATTTATTCCTACCTTTCTCATGTAACATTTTTGTTGTTTTCCTGTGTCAATAAGCTACCACCCAAATCAGTCTATTTCATATTTCATATTTCATCTAGGGTATGTCCTAGGAAATTTCTATTTTGAGCCTATTATCACCTGTGGAGAACACTTAAATGTATAAGAAAAAAGCCTTGGTCTTAGAACTTGAGGTTGAGAATAAAGGGAAAATATATCTGCCTGGATGGGAAGAAAAAAAAGAAAAAGGAAATAAAAAAAAAACCCTCAAGAACCAAAGCTAATGTGAAATTACACCGAATACACTGCAATTTTGCTGCAGCTGAGCTTAAATTATGCTTTCATTTCCCTATAGAAATCTAGTAATTTTAATATTTGATGTCCATTCTGAGTACTGAGTGGAAAATACACATATGATGTCAATCTTCAAAAAGAATTTGATTGATATTTCCAATTGTCATCTATTTTATCATATTTAAAGACTTTTTTGAGGTATTCTTTCACTGTTTAAGGCCTTTCAAGAATAATTTACTGATTTACTAATTAGTATTTTTTATGCTGATCTCTATAGCATTCTAAAGCTTTGATCCAATTCCCTTAATATTTTGAGATACTGTTGCCTGGCTTAAAAACAAAAAACATCATAGAGATTTTATAAATGATTGATAACAGTTTTTTAAAAACAGTGTGTCATAATTTTTCTTTATTGAGATTCAAATACTTGGGTAAATAGATAAATATGTCCCGTATTTTTCATTATGTTCTTCAGTCTTCTGTTCATTCTTTTGGAGAAAAATAAATTATAACATCACAATACCCTTTATTTTTAAAACAATGATGGAAAGCCAGTATCTAACCTACAATATACTAGTGTGTGGTTTTTGGCAGGGTACATAATTTATATAAGCTTCAATTTCTTCACCCATAACATTACAAGAATAATGGATATTTTATAAGTTACTATATTATATAAGTAATACATGAAAAGTGCGTTTTAGAGTGTCTGGCACACAGTAATAACCACCCAGTCAATGTTGGCTTTTAAATTTATTATTACTATTACCATTATTATTTTTGGTTAGTGTCTCTATTATGAATATTTTGTTGGTAGTTTGGAGTAAAACATGTCATGCCATACTCAAATACCTAGGATTTAAAATAAAGCAAAAAGAATAAATTATTTATAAAGTATAGTAATGAAGAAGTAGCATGAACATGAATTACACATCACAATGCCTTTGTTTCTGCTGGATAAGTAGCAATCATGTGCCCTCTGCTAGGGTAGAATTACTGCCAACTAAATTACAGTTGGCAGAGAGCTGCGGCTGCATTCATCTGCATCAGAGGGAAGATGCCAAGTGTCAATGAAAGAAACAGACCTACAGTGGCTAACGATCCCAAGACTTTACTTTTCTTTAAATCTTATTCCTGCCTATCTCTCATTTCTAATTTATTAATAGTCTTTATATCATACATAGTACATACATGTGGTAAATCTCTTTATGCCAGTCTTTCGGGTTAAAGTTTCCCTGTTTTGCGTACTGTGCCACTGCGAGGAGACAAAGGCACATATTTTAGCTGTTACTGAAGTGGAGTAGCATTTGGCTAATACAATAGCAGCCCTCAAGTAATTTTAATTCTTAAATCATTGCCACCAGCATTAGTTTTACAAATCTGATTTAAAGGAGACATCGGATAGTGGGGACCCGCGGCCTCAAGGCCAAGTGTGGCCATTCAGATCTCTGAGTGCGGCCGCTCAACCAAATCCACACTTCACAGAACAAATCCCTTTATTGAAAAGATTTGTTCTGTAAAATTTGGATTCAGTCAAAAGGCTGCACTCAGGAATCCAGACGGCCACATGAGGCCTGAAGGCTGCAGGCTCCAACTCTGACACTGGAAAAATATGCATCGCATATTTACCTTAAAGAGTCTTTAAGGGTTTTTAATTGTGGGAACTTTTTTTCTTACTTTTGTATTTTAAGAGCACCTTATATAATGACTGGCATGTAAAAGAGCTCCAATGAAAATGTGTTGATTAAGTGACTTCACTGATTTCTAAGTAGGCAATTTCTTCTATTTGCCTATGAAATTTATTCAAAATAAATAATTCATCATTATAGATCTTAGACTTGTCAGTGTAAGAAAAAGTTGTATTTCTTAATAAAGGTAAAAGCCAGAATATCTAAGTTAGTACTGGAAGTCAGTTGAGAAAATGGCTCAAACTTTGTCCCTGTGTTTTTTTCAATTCTTTTTCAGGTTTTCCTGGCTTCAGTATCATCAGCAGCATCAGACTTCACAGGCATTGCTGCTTCCCTTTCCTGCTCTGAACCTGGCATGCGACTTAACAAATGCCTTTAGATAATCTCTTTTCTAAGTAAGAACCACCCAACCAGTTCCAGAATCCAATCCCCGAAGTACTCCTTTCTCCATATGATTGACTCCTGGAAAGACATTTTACTTCTGGTGTTTCTGTGTGCACTTACTGTAAGAGTATAGATGTTCGTGTAGAGAATAATCATATATTAATGCATAACGTGTTGAATTTTAGACAAGAAATACATGTGCAGTAATAAAGGCATCTTTTTTTTCTTCCATAATCTGATAAAATACCATGTCGAAAGAAACAGACACCTCACAGTGAAGCACTTCCTCTCCTTGCTTCAGTTATCTGTCAGGCCCCTGCCACTAATTCTTTGGAGATTCTGGAACCTGTCTCTCTCCCTCCTTCCATTTCCAGTCCTGCCATTGTCTTTGCAGAATCTGTGGCCCCTCTACCTTACATGCACCTTATTCTGGTTACCAGACCCATAGTCACATCCTAGACCACTGTTTTTCAAACTGCGTGTTTTGGTCTTTAATGAGTCATGAAAATGAGCATATCATAATCAGCATTTTAAAAAACAGAATAAAGTAGAAAATATCTAATATTTTCTAATGTAATATGAATTAATATTGTTTTATAAAACTTTTTATCTCTATATATGTATGTATGCTTATGTAGGGTGTCTCAAGTGTAAAAAAAAAATAAAATAAAATATGAGTGCTCCAAAAGCCTAAATGCAGTTTCAAACTAAGACTTTTAGGATATCCTCTATTCTTAATTTTGGATCATAGTCAAAAAAGTTTGATAACTACTATCATAAACTTTGTTGTTATCAATAACTATGCCACCTTTAAAAACCTTAATGTAAGGAATTCTGCTTTCTGACTACAAAACCGTCTTGTTCCAAATGACCCAATTTTTACCGACATAATCTTCAGCCCTGCAAATTTTAACCATCCATTACTCCATATGCCCTCCCATTCTTTCATACTTAGCTTAATTCCAATTATCCACTGTTACAATCATTTACCTGCACAAATCTTCACTACATTGACACACACTCTCTTGGTTCTACTTACCTCATAAAATTCCAATTTTGTATAATTCTCACTGTCCACTTAATCTTTGCCAGTCCTCAAACAGCTTAAAGTATCTAAAGAAAACATAGAACAATAATGAATGACTAGCCTCACTTCAAACATGTGGCTACAAATACCATGTGTATATTCCTCTGTATATTTCTCTGGTCAATTCACTCTTCCACTCATCTGGGTGTGTAGTTATACTTCCTGGTCTCTTTTATAGCCTCTCATAATGTTTCCTCACACTCAAACTTATTTCACTAAGGTGATAGAATCCTCATATTTCATTAGAAAGTAGATGCAACAAGAATATAGTTTCAAACTGCTTAAACCACAATATACGTAAATCTGTTTGTATTTGTACCCATGTAATCTTTTTTCTTTCCATGGATAAAAGTTTGTGCTTCTTTCTGAGGTCAATCCTCCACTAAAAGCTGGATCCCAGCACCTCCAGATTACTTAAGAAATTTTGCTTTTGTGATATATCCCCTCTTTTTGTAAAGACACTTATTTAATCAATGCTAGATCATTTCCTCCATTTTATAAAAATGTTTCAGTTTAAAAAAATGTTTCTATGGTCTCATACTATATTTTTTCTTGTCAAAGCCATTGATAATTTCTGTGTTATCAAATGTAATAGTCTCTAACAAGCCTCATTTAGTTCAAGGTTCAAGTTTTCTGCAACTTTTGACACTATTGTTTTTTGGATTTTTTTTTATTTGTCATTTACATCATTTTGCATCTGAGACATCACACTCTTGATTTTTCTCTTACCTAACAGGTTATTCCTTTCTCAGTGTTTGTCCCTCAATTCTCCCCTTCTCAGCCCTCATATGTTCAAGTGTCCCAGAAATGAGTCCTTAGACTTTTTCTTAATTAATCTTCTGGTGATTTAATCTAGTATTATATCTTTAAATAACATCATCCATCTGGTGATGCCTACAATTTTACCTCCAGCATTAACTTTTCCATTGATTCAAGACTCTATCTACCTATCTTACAATTCCAGTTGGAAATGTATTAAGCATTGAAGCCTAACATGTATGAAACTGAAATTTTGATATCTCATTGAAAAACTGTTTCTCTCCCCAGTGTTCCTTATTTCAATAAAAGTCAATAGACCTAGGGTAAAACTCCATAACAGGGCCCAAAAGGTTATGTAGTCATGTGCTGTTTAATGACACGGATCATTCTGAGAAATGCATCGTTAGAAGACTTTGTCATTGTGTGAACATCATAGAGTGTTCTTACACAAATCTAGATAGTATTGCCTACTGAACACCTCACTATGTGGTATAGCTTATTGCTCCTAGACAATATGGCATGTATTGTACTGAATACTGTAAGCAGTTGTAACACAATGGTAAGTATTTGTGTATCTAAACATAGAAAAGGTACAGTAATAATATGGTATTATAATCTTACGGGACCATTGTTGTATACACAGTCCATCATTGACCAAAACATTATGTGGCACATGACTATACACACACAAACACACACACACACACACACACACACACATATATCTTTGATCTTCATTATTCATGGATTCTGTATTTATGGACACTCCTACTTAGTAAAATTAATTTGTAACACTCGAATTAATACTTGCAGAGCTCTTGTGGTCACTGGCAGACATACACAGAGTGGTGAAAAGTTTGAGTTGCCTGCTGAAGTTGAACAAGACAACACTGCCTTATTGTTTTAGCTCTCATATTGTAAACGGGTGTCCTTTTCATGATCTTTAGCTTCACGTTTTCTTCGTGTATGTGTGTATGTGGGGGGAGGGGTCGGGGAACGTGGTGATCGAGCTGTTTAAAATAGCCCCCAACAGTAGTGCTGAAATGCTGTCTGATGTTCCTAAATGCAAGAAGGCTGTGATGTACTTTATGGAGATAATATGTATGTTAGATAAGCTTTGTTCAGACATGAGTTATATTTCTGTTTTTTTGTGAGTTCTATGTTAATGAATCAAAGACATACATTAAATAATGTATCTTTAAACCGATAAAAAAATAAAACAAGGTTATATATTGATTAGTTGACAAAAATGCTGTGAGCAGAGGCTTGCATGAACCACACCGTGTATTCAGGTTGTGCGAAATTATTCAATATTTACTAATTCAGGTGCCTGGCAACTTTATAGAATGTAACTATCACAATTATTGAGAATTATATATTTTTATATATATGCGTTCACACAATAGGTAAATACATCATGAAATTTTTAAAAATAGGATTCTGCTAGGAGTGACGGCTGGCTCAGGCCTGTAGACCTAGCCACTACGTGGGAGACTGGGGCCGGAGCAGCACTGGAGCCCAGCACTTCCAGGTTGCAGGGAGCTATGACTGGGCCACTGCATTCTAGTTCGGGTATCAGAGTGAGATCCTGTCTCTGAAAAAAATATATATGTATATCTAGATATAGACATATTTCTACTTTATATAAGGGGGAAAGCAGTAGGGTACAAGAGTAAATAAAATAAACCAGCGGTCTTTTAAAATGCTTTATCTTGTAAATTTAAATTTGGATCATGCTATGGTGTGAATATATGTGTCCTTTCAAAATGTTTATGTTCCAACTTGATCCCCAATGCAATAGTATTATGGGTTGGGGCTTTTGTGAGGTGATAGGTCATCAGGCCTCCACCTTCGTGAATGGGATTAGCGCCCTTGGAACAAGGCTCGAGGGAGTCTGTCCTTACTGCCCTGGTGCCATGTCAGGACGCAGCAACAGGGCAGCACCCGTGAGCGGAGAGCAAGCCCTCCAGCCACCAAGTCTGCTGGCACCTTGATCTTGGACTTCTCAGTCTCCAGAACTATAAGACACAAAGTTCTATTATCTATAAAACTAAGGTATTTAGTTACAGCCATCTGGAACAGACTAAGATAGACCATGTCAGGACAATTTGAACATCAAATATGTTTCAATCTGTAAGTTCCTAATGATTCAAACAAACAAATAAACAAACATAAACCTCATCGGTTACCTTCAGAGGATGCTTAAGGATCAATAAAAGGAAAGACTGCAACACGTACTTGTAACTCTGTGTAATCAAAAAATTGATGAAGACAAGGATCTTCTTATGGAAGTATTCCACCCAAAAATGAAGAAAAAATTTGAATTTTCAAATTAATGAATTGTGTAGTTTTAATTCATGACCGATACAAAAACACAGAGAACAAGACATCAGTTATCGTCTGATGGTGATACCTCACACAATTTGCAAAGTAGCCTAGTCCCCAAAAGCAAAATCTTAATCGATGTCTATCAACTTAGAGGATATATAGACAATGAATTTCAGTCAGAATAAAAAAAGGAAAGCAAAAAAGAGAAATGAAAATTGAAAGAGAGAGAGAGAAAGAGAAAAGTATACTCAGTCACAAGAGACTAATTAGGCATATTAATATATTGCAATGTATGGATTTTACTGGATTCTTATTCAAATAAACATAATGTAAAAACACATTTTAAGTCATTTAGAGAAATGTAAACACTAACCAAATTTTGATTTTGTTTTTGTTAATCTAGTGGATAATGATATTGTGATTAAAAATTTTAGGGAGTCCTTATATTTTAGAAATATATATTGAAGTGTTTATAGATGGGTAAAGAGATATCTGGAATTTGCATCAAAGTGATTCAAAGGATAGTGTGTATGAAACAAGCTTCCCTGTGTCTTCAGGTTGTGGAAGGTAAATGATGGGTGAATCAGATTCATTGTATTGTTTTTCAACATTTGCATGCATAGACTTACAGAATGCCTAGGCATGCATTTTAAGTAAAGAAGGCAGGAGTACTTGAGTGTAGAGTAAGAATATCCCTTGTTTGTGTTAATGTGATATAAGGCTAATGACCTAAAGGGCAGCAAGCTCACAATTCTGGCCACCTCTGACCAAACAAGCAGCTAAAACCACAAACTCATCTGCTCTCTGTTTAGAACTAGGGAATAGTGAAAATGAAGATACATTTATTTGCATCCTTGGTCTTGTATACATTATTTGCATTCCTTGTATGCTGATAAAACAGTGAAACAGAGGTGAAAGCAAGCTTAAACCTTGTCTGATTTGTCAGTCTTGCCAAATTCATAACCCGGACATGCCTCTATTGTCTCGCCTAGCTCTTCATGATATTAGAAATCACAATTATGAACAAAATCATGAAAAGCGTGAAGAACAATAAGCTGAAGAAAAAAGTCTATATTGGGTGATGCAATTATTTTTAGAATTTGAATATTAATGCATTTATTGAGACCTGTGATGGATCTGGAAGTATGCCACTCAGATTTCCTCTAAGAGAACTTGTTGTACAAGGAGCTTAGCTTGCTGGCAACTTCCAGCTTCCTCACCTTTCTACCTGCCAGTATTTACACTGAGGTTATGCTCCCTTGCCCGGTGCCTGCCTCCTCAGGGTACTCTTAGCCATAGCTGAACTGAAGCCATTAGTGGAAGTCTGCTTCTCCCTGAAGCAGGACTCCTTCAACAAGCACTCTTGGCTTTGCGACTTCCCTTTGGCTTGACTGAGACTGCTCAGGGCTGCTCTGCAATCAGCAGCCCTTCCTACCAGATCCTCCTCCTTTGTCTCCTCTCCTTTCATAGTAACAAGTCTGACTTGCTTTCTGAAGACGTGTCCCCACCTAAGCCTGCTCTGTCTCCTCTTTATTTTTCACAGGCATTTGCCCCAATAAATCACTTGCAGCTCAACTAATTCTGTCTTGGCATCTGCTTATAGGAGGACTCAAGATGAACAGGATCAAAACATAATCTTTAGAATGAAAACCAAAGCAATAGTATTTTTAAAAAATTCTTACAATTGTGTAAAGACTCATCCACAATTATTCCAGCTTATCTGTAATGAAGAAAAGATATTACAATTTTTAGAGTCTGAATGAGAATCCTAGCTGTTTGTTAAAATTGTTCACCTTTCATTGTTTCTTGCATATTCAATGGGTTAAGAATGACTATTTGGAAGGGTTATTATGAGAATTAAATGATATAAAACATGTCAAAGTATATAATAATTACTAATTAAATATTAGGTTTTGATTCTTAGAACTTTACCTGGGCCATTTATTCAATTTGATTCTTATAATACACTATAGCTAAGCAGGCTTCATAATGCCCTTCCTTTGAAAGTCCAAAAAGGCAGATATAGACTGGAATACAGGACTCCAAATTTCTGTCTTGCTTCAATAGAGCTTACAAGATCTAAGACAGACATACGTGAACGTTGGCTTCATCTCTACTGCAAGTTAATGCTGGAATAGACAGGGCAATTTTCCACAAAGAGCACATTCTATAATAATAATATCAAGTTACTGCAAAATAGTGGCATCTTAGTGTGTCATGTCTTTTTCCTCTTTGTTGTTGTGGTTGCTGGAATCACAACAACAGAGGGTAGCTCTTCTTTTCCCATTATTGATCTTCTGCACTTTTATTACTGTGGATCAGGTAAATGCTGGTTTCTTTTATGGGTTTACAATTAGGAAAAATCAAACAGAAGCCTATAGCTTCCAAAGAGATCAACTTTAAAGAGAACACTTCAATGGTAGTGAATAAATAGATAACTATCTAATGGGGTAAAGTCAGACCAACTTGTTCAATTTGATCATAAAGCTTGGTATTAGTATTTGTAACAACAGAGGCCTTATATATTTATTTCAGAAAGCCTGCATGTGGCTGATGTGCTTTTTATGTGGTAGAATGATACAGTGAAAATACCAAATGCTTTGGATTACACAGACCTAGACTTACATGCATGGTACACTTTTTACTATGGAATTGTGGGTGTTTTTAAACTTCATGGGCCTCAGTTTGTTTATTTTTTTAATTTATAAAAAGTAGATTATTGTAGTGTGTACTTCACAGAGCTGATATATAAATTAAATAAGGTGATATATGTAAAATTCAAATATTATTCCAGATACATTATAAGGAATAAAACAAATTCTTACTAATGGTCTATCATCTATTCATTCACTTATTCATTAAATATTTGTTGATCATTCTTTATGTGTCAGATGATAATCCAGATACCAGGAGTCCTGGGATGAAGAAAACAAAGTTCTTGCTCACAGATAAATGCATGACAACAACATGTTATACAAAACAGTTCATTATCACAGCATTTATTCTTATGAACATGGTTTACTGTTGTTATGTAAAAAATGCATTAATTCAGAACATCTAGCAAATTGTACCTTTTAAATTTTGTTTGGATAAATGATGAATTATGATATTAATAATATCCAAATGCACTTGGCACCTCTATTTAGGAAAAAATACACATAAAAATTATACAACGTTTGTTGTTATTTTTCGTAACAATAATAAGTTCTAACTTCAAATTATGCATCTAAAATGCAAAAATGTTTAATTCTAAAGTATATTTTCATTCTCCCTATTAAGATACATATATTTAATATATATTGATCAAATGAGATTAGATGAAGAAAGGCTTCAATAAAATAATTCAGAAAGACATAAAGTGTAACCATAATGTTTGTACCCTCATAATACCCTGAAATAAAAATAAATAAATAAAAAATAAAAAAATAGAAGAATAAAAATAATTCAGAAGAGGGTTCTTGTAGAAAGTTAGAGCAGCAGCATCTTGTGTAGCAGCACCGAGACCTAGATTTGCTACATTAAGGGCCGAGGGGAGCTGCAATTATAGTCAGGGTGTTTAGAATGTCCTAAACAAGAACATTTTCTCCTTCCAAATCTGCCAGTCATTATCGAGATATAAAATAAAAGATGCTATTTGTAAATATAAATGATAAAGAAGAGGCATAAGTGAAACATTCTCTAAAAGGAGTAATAAAAGATAAATGAGAGAACATTTGCCTGTTAAGAGATTGTTCAAGGCCAAGAGACGTTGGGAGAAAACTCATGATGTACATAGAGAAAACTTCTGGAACTTGAGTAAAAAAAGGAAGTACTCTCCATTAGAGTTGAAGAAACAAAATTATGTGTTAACAATGACTTGATGATTAAGTCTCTCCCCAAGAATCACAATGATATGAGTTTTAAAAACAAGATGAACATTTCTTAAAATTTTCTAAACAAAGAAGTGTTTGTTTTTTATTTGATGTGCTTACACCATTTGCCTCTGTGTTATTATTGATAGATTAGATTTGTCTCTACCATTTTATCATTCATTTTATTTTTCTTCCTTTTCTCTTATTTTTGTTCCTCTGTCTTCTCTTCCTTGCTTTTTTTTTTTTTTTTTGGAAGGGGGAAGTTACTTGGTTTTTAGAATTCCATTTTAATTTGTCTATTGTATTTAAAAAATAGCTGCTGCCCTAGAGATTACATAATACACATAAAACTTTACCCAAACTACTTAGAATTACTGTTTATCACTTCAAATAAAATAAATAAATCTTATGACTAAATACAGTCTTTGATCCTCTTGCATTTTTCATGTGACATCTACTTACATTGAAACTCTTATCGGAAAATTTACGATTTTAGTTTTCAACAGCCATACGTAATTTAATAAATTTAAGAGGCAAAAAGTTAGTCTATTTTATTTGACCAGATATGTAAATTTTTTCTTCTTTCTTTCTTTTTTTTTTTGTGTGTGTGTTATCTTTTTTTTTATATCAGCATATTATGGGGGTACAGATGTTTAAGTTACGTATGTTGCCCTTGCCCCCCCTCACCCCCTAAGTCCAAGTTTCAAATATGTCCATTCTTCGGGTGGTGCACATTGCACTCTTTGTGTATGCATATACCCGTCCCTCCTCCCCCCTCCCCCTCCCCTCCCCTCCCCCCTCCCCCCTGCCCAACATCCAATAGATGTTATTCTTATATGTGCACTTATCTGTTGATCAGTTAATACCAATTTGATGGTGAGTACATGTGGTGCTTGTCTTTCCATTCTTGAGATACCTCGCTTAGTAGAATGTGTTCCAGCTCTATCCAGGAGTATACAAGAGGTGCTATATATTCAGGTTTCCTTCTGCTATTATTCATCTGACAACAGCTTTTTTTTGGTCTTCATTCCTGAAAGATATTTTTTTAGATG
>CAUYSK010059918.1:0-36904 GCA_963575035.1 Avahi laniger
ATGCCTGTAGTTCCAGCTACTTGGGAGGCTGAGGCAGTAGGATTGCTTGAGCCCAGGAGTCTGAGGTTGCTGTGAGCTAGGCTGACGCCACGGCACTCACTCTAGCCCAGGCAACACAGTGAGACTCTGTCTCAAAAAAAAAAAAAAGTGGGTTGAATTTAATCTCCACTTGTGCTCATTTGTCCAAACCTTCAACATTCCTTTTCTAGTTTTAGTACTAATCATCTTCATCAATTTCATAATCATTATCACCATCATCATCGTTACATTGTAATCACCACCATCAACACCATCATCATCACATCATCATCACATTATCATCATCGTCATCATTGCCATCATCACCATCATCATCATCATCATCATTGATAGTATGAGTATTACTGTATGTCAGGCACTGTTATAAGTGCTATGCTTGAATTATTTCTATTATACTAAACTCTCAAGATCAGTCCCCATTAAGAATTAACTGACATGTCACTACCATGCTCCAGGTAATACTCTAAATTGACTTAAATTATGATTATCTAATTTAATCTCACAACTGTCAGGTAGGAACTATTATAACTAGACAAACAACTGAGACATAGAAGGATTAAGTCAGGTGATAATAGTTTGTCAATAGACCTACACATGAAGTGTGTGTCATCTCAATTAAACCCTTAGAAACTACTACAGGGTAAAAAGGACATCTATTTTTTTATGATAACTATTTTAAAGTTATTCTATACATGGCTGTATGAATGTCCAAAGTAGACAACTCATCTGTACAAAAGCATATTTTATCCCAGATCAGCGAACAATTACCAGTCTTAGTATATGAGACATTTTAATAGTTGTTTTTCTAGTAGTCATTAAAGTAAATCCAAAACTGACTCATGGTATTTGCAGTTCTACCAGATTTAACTACACACAGTTTAACTATATACAGTTATTCTTATAAAAGCATTAAAAAGATATGAGGAAATCTAAATAAATTGTGAAATACTAAAAGTTATTGCATGTATTTGATAGAAGCTACAACAGAGACACATTCTTTCTGATGTTCAGTAAACCCTGCTCTTAACATTGATAGGCGGAGCTGTTGAGTATGTGAAAATGTGATGGAAGATGGAAGACACATGCTGGTCTTTAAAGGAGGCCAGATTCACCCTTGTGAATGGAGATATTCAGAGAACAACATACAACATGAGGCACATTCAGGGAAAGGGAAGATCACTTTGGCTAAAACAAACTTAGTAAGTCATAGAAGCAAGTTGCAATTAACCTTGGAGGTCATCTTTCTCACTCTCACCTTAACAAAGTGAGTGATAATGATGGAAATATTGACAGAGGCCAAATTGAGAGGGGCTTGAATATAAACTTTAGACTTGCTTATATAGTTTGCAAAGACTCCCTGTAGATGTCATTTTATTGTTTCAATATTATAAATAAAAGGGATGCATGCTCCTTATGAAAATTTTAATCAATAATTACACAGAATGAACAATAAATGCCCAAAAATTTTAAAAATATTTTACATTTATTTCTAAGGTATAATCCTTTTAATAATTTGTGGAACAGCCTTCTAGACTTTTTGTGTACATAGACACATGTCATATGTGTACATATGTTTATTTTTAAACAAAATTGTGAATCTACTCTAAAATTCTTCTACAGCTTGCTTTTTAAATTTCATAACTCATCTTGGGCATTTTTTTATGTTAAGCCAGGTACATCTGACCTCATTTCCCTTTATGGCTACATAGTATTTCACTTTACACATACAACATTACTGATTTAATCAGTCCCTGTTGATTGGCATTTGGGTTCACTGAATATTTTGGATAGACAAACAACAAACATTTTAAAGAAAATAATTGTTAAATTATCACACACAATAAGTGTGGTGATTGTTCTCTGATTTGGAATAAAATAGTCTTTTTCACAGATGAATTGTCTACTCTCAATATTCATAACAGCCTTGTATAGAATAATTTTAAAAATTTTAAAGCAATGTGCCAGAAGATGGTTTACAGCAGGAATCCTTAACTTTCTTTTTTAATTATAGATTCCCTCTGAAAATCAGATCAAAATCTATTTACTTTCTTCCTGAAAAGTTGTACCACTTAGCACTCAACTTTAAGGGATGAACTTTCAAAACTTATAAGAAGAATGCCTGGGATTATAGATAGTCATAATTTGAAATAATGAATAAAGTGATTATTACAGTGCTTAATTATGGTAGTGACAATTAGACTAAGAGGAAATAAATTGATGAAATATTACAAGAAAAATCTTAATGCAATTTGGTAACTGGGAGCATAGGAAAAGGAAGGGAAAGTGAATACTCAAAAGTGATTTCAAGTGATTTGATTCTGAGTGAGAGATGCAATGATGGTTTTATTAATAATTGTCACTTGACAACTTGGACATGTCACAAAGTAAAAGTAAAAAAAACAAAAGGAGATGTCCTATTGTCAAATGGTCAAGGAGAGTGAGAAAGGCAGGTATATGATAAGAACCAAGACTATAAAAGAACCAAGAGTCTTCACGAATCTGATGCACAGAGACAATTACTGCTGCACTGAGGGGAAAGACTTTCTTTCCAAGCCAACAGTTTTTATTTACTTAAAATATCAAGATATAATAGAGTCTTCTTTTAACATGGTTTGGACCATTAAGTTTCAGGGAGGTTAAGACAAAGGAACCCCTACCAATAAAACTTGCATTCTTTTTTTTATTATTTCTGCATATTATGGGGGTACAGATGTTTAGGTTACGTATGTTTCCCTTGCTTCCCCCTCGCCCCCAAGTCCGAGTTTCAAATATGTCCATCCTTCGGGTGGTGTGCATTGCACTCTTTGTGTAAAAACTTGCATTCTTTGAATGAAGTGAAAATTGAGATGAGCTGAAAGCAAATCATTTCATTGACCTAAGAGTATCAATAATTCACAGGTCAAGATCAAAAAAAGGCAACTATAGTTGATCTGTAAATCAAAACCGTACCACACAGCATTCCGTTGCTCTTCTTCAGCGTTTTTATACATTGCAATGCACTTTTATCCCGTGCTTTCGATAACCAAATCTAATGATATGGGATGTAGTTTCTAAGAACAGAAGCTTCTATCTGGTTCTAAATTATTAAATACAATTTAAAAATGCAAAATGTTCACTTTCCATCCTCAAAGACAGCAACAGCAAACCACCCTTGTGTATCTTGTTGAGATCTAATGGATGGTATTAAGATTACAATGTAATGATAAAAAATACAAAAGCAGAGAGAATCTGATTCTGGTAGTTATAAAAGGACTGGTGAGGAGATAGGGCATGGAGTGCTTCAGTGTTTACAGCTCATCGTCATTTGCTGGAAACAAGCAATCAATATGATATACAACGCTGACAAAGATGGGAAACTTTTTGAGCCATTATTTTCACCCTATCTCACAAATGAATGGCATACAAGCAAGTAAGTATAGGTTTGTGTTTTCAATGACTTACAGATTCAATAAAATAAAGAAAACTCATTTATTTTTTTATGAGTCCCAAAGTATGGATGTTCATAGATGAAATTATAAGAAATAAAGTATCAGATGTTCATTCACCACTGTAATTTATTTAATTGCATGTTTTTAATAGCACATTTGTTTGATCATTTTTCAGATTACTGTTCCTTTTAGTTCTACTTCCCTCCCTTGCTGGCAGAATTCACTATGGAAAAATATTAACTATTTTTCAATTACTTCCAATCTTATTGTGTGAGAATTCTCCAAGGGTAGTTTTGGGAGTAGAAATTGGTTTAAACACAGCATGTCTTATCATATCCAATTACTCTTCCTTATTTCCTACTATCTCTTAAATAAGGAAGGTACCAGCAATGAAGTAATAATAACTGCACCTAAAAAGGTTTTTTTGAAAATTGATGCTAAGTTACCCAGTAGAGCAAATCACATGGTGTATATCTTCATATTTTTTTTTGGAGAAAACTATTAAAATATTCTCAGAACAACAACAAAAAATAGGTTTGTGTTTTTTAGAGTAATCTTACATTTGAGATTAGAATAATCTGCCCATTAAAGGAATTTTCAGTTTGTCACCTGAAGAATGATGAATTTATAAACTTGGAAAGGAGGCCTTTATTTCTCATAAATGGTTATAGCCTGGAAGGTGGGCATTCTGACAGGCTGGGAAGCAGAGCCTCCAGACAGAAACTGGAAACACATACTTTGAGGGAACAGTGCAAGGAACAGGAATTTATGCTGAGTGAGGTGGCCAAATATACACATATAATAAGCTATAGGAGGAGTCATGAATTTTTAAGAAAGGAGAAACATGTGCATGCACAATTGAGCTTCATGGTACTTCACGGTATCCACGTTCAGAAAATGGTGGTGTCAGCATGATGTGAGGGTGGAGTTTTTGGTCCTCTGGTATTAGAAGGTGGAGCAGAGGACACAAAAACCCTCATTTCACAGTCTCCATGGATGAGTCAAAAGCACTTCATGGTCAGTGGCCTCTTATCAGGAAGGAATGTTGGTCAGTTGTGCCAAAACTGTGAAAGGGAGGAGTGGCATTAGGCAATTGATTGAAATCAGGGGTGGAGCAAGTCTTTTGAAAAGACTTGCTCTGTTTAACCCTTAGGGAAAAAAGCCTACTGATGGTTAATGAGAGAAGAGGTATAATGAGGTGTGTCTGACCTCCCATCCCATCTGGCCAGCAACTTAGTTTTAAGGTTTCTAGAGGTCCCCTTGGGTAAAAGGGGATCCATTCAATCAATTGGGAGGCTTAGGATTTTATTGTTATTTCTCAAGTGTAGCCAAATTTAAGTTTATGACCTTTTACATGAATGTTTGAGGTACGACAGGCCAATGTTGGTAGCTGGGGGTCAAGTCCAAAAACCAATTAGGAGTTATCATTTTTCTATCTTTAGATATTTTTAAGACAAATCATTCCTTCAGAGGGAGGTATTGAGTTTCTGTCACATGCCAGGAACTCTGGTAGAAGCTGAAAAGAGACCAGAAACACAAGAGAAAAATTCTCTGCTTTCTTGGAACTTAACATTGTCAACCTAAAATAATCGAAAGGATCAGAATCTAGTTTAAAGAGAGTTTACTCAAGTGCAAAGTTTGAGGACAAGAGGTTCAGGAAGCACAGATTCTAAAGAACGGGGAAAATCAGTGTTCAGAAGTATAGAAGTTTGAGGTCACTTATGTAGACAAAGTTTAGGGAAGCTTAATAGAATTTCAACATCTTTCTATGTAAGGCTCAATGCATAGTTACAATGATCTTAATTGAGGTGGTCTTTTTCTTTTAAGAAAGTTACACTTAACACTCCGCATTGAAGATGTAACAGTCATAAGGTCCTTTGCACCATTTGGTCTGAGGTACAGGACAATGAAGGAGGCAGTTGATTTATAACAAAGATCAGTGATGGGAAGCAGGGAAAGGTCTGATCTCTCATCCCTTCTAGTCATTTATACAACAAAAACAATGAGGAAGAGAGTTAATCTATAATCTAAGAAGCAGATTTATAAATGTGCTACTCGACTCAGTCTCCAGGGCTTACCTTCCCCTTAATAAATTTAGAAGGTCCTGAAATTTTATTTTCTTTTACAACAACAAACACAAATTACCTGAACAAATCCTGTCCCTGTCATCCCTCCATCCCCTCTTTAGTCTCTGGTAAGGCCACTCGACAAAATAGAGTACATAGTGGCAATTAGACCCAACCATCAATCTGAGCTTTGAGAAGGCATTTAAAAGTAATCTTCTTGAAGTCTTAACACTTATGGACAAATGAAGTAGACATAATTTCTCTATTTCTCTTGCTAAAACAACTAAAAGCCCTGGATAATATATGTAAAACAAAAATAAGAAGACTCTGAAAGGCAGAACAACTAGTGACCTTGGGACCTGGGGAAACCTATAGTGGTGGCTTCCCTGGGCTTTAGCTTTATTTTATGTATCTTAGACTGGAACCAAAGACGGTAATAACTCAAAAATAGCAATAGACATAGACAAAAAAAAAAAAAATCTCCATCAGAAGCCTGTCCATCTAGCCAAAGAAAACATGGGGAAACTTACGAGGCAGAAAACTTTGAGACAGTTCTTTACTTTAGTCAAACAATGGTTCCATCCACCCCCACATTAGCAAAGGATGAATGGAGAGCAAAACTTCACCTTCATGAAGTTCTTATGAGGTTCCCCAAACCTCTGCAGAGGTGGTTTCAGAGAAGTTCAAGTAGAGTGGCTGGTCAGTAAAGAGCATTCCCGTCGTTGTGTCAGTGGAGAACAAATGGAGTGTCTGGACCTCCACACACTCTTTCCCTGCTGTGGCAGTATCAAAGCAGGGCTAGAGGAGAGTGAGGACCTTTACATCACAGAGCAATAACAAATTGACCTCCACTACGAAATCAGTGCAGGTCATAGGAGGACCCAAAATCTAATCTCCACCCTGGCAGTAAGGAGAGACACCCTTCTCAGGTGTTTACAGAGATTGATTGAGAAACCAGACTTATTTCTCCATAGAACAGTAATGAAACAGTGCCCTCTCAGTGCCTTTTCCCTGATTAAGCAGTGTCAAAAAAAAACCAGTTAAAGTTGAAGATGTAAATAAAATCTAGAGACCCATAACATAATACAAAAATATCTAGGTTAAAAAAAATCTCTTATTGTACAGAGAGAAAGAAATATCTAAAACTGAATGAAAATGACAATTGAGAGATGCAAACACCAAAATGACAGAGATGTTAGAATTATCTGGCAAAAATGCTTCAGTGAGCAATTACAAACACATCTGAAACAACTGAAAAAATGGAAGGTCTTGGCAAAGAAATAGAAAACCTAAGCAAAGAAAACGATGCTGTTAAGAAGAATTAACTAGAAATACTAGAACTGAGAAATAAAATAACTGAAATAAAAATCTCATCAAATGGGCTCAATAGCAGAATAGAGGGACAGAGAAAAGAATCAGCTAGTCTCATTTCTGATACCAGTTATTAGTTCTGGAGTCTCCAGGACTACCCTTAATTTTGATAATTTGCTACAAAACCTTGCAGAAGCCACTAAAAGCTGTTATACCCAGAGTTGGGTTTTGTGAAAGGATACAGTGAAAGGATACAAACTACAATCAGCCAAGGGAAGAGATGCAGCAGGTAGAGCCTAAGAGGTCTCCAGACCTTTATCTTCCAGGTGTCCTCTCATAATGGGGCACGGACTATGTCAACTTCCCCCATCAATGATGTGTGACAATGCACATGCAGTATTACCACCCAGGAGAGCTTACCTGAGCCTTGTTTTTAGACTGTTTATTAGGTCTCAGTCACCCAGACCTGGTTGGCTGTTTGCATGCTAATCTCAGACTCCAGCAGAGTGAAACTGATACCTTGTGACCCGACGTCCCCACTCTAAATCGCGTTATTAGACTCTCTGGTGTGATCAAAGTTCCTACTCTAAATTACATTTTATATAATATAATGTGATGTAAGGCCCCCAGATAAGCAAAGACACTTTTTTAAGGCATGACAATCCAGAGGCCTAGTGGACTTCACCTTCCAGAATCTTAGGTCAGAAGCCAGACCTCTCTTAGGGTAAGATTATCTTATTACTACAGAAATACCTAGAGAAACTACCTACAGGCAGGAAAAAGAAAATAGAGAAATTAAAAAAACCAAACAGAGATGACAGAGAATAAAATATAAATAAGTGATAGAATCCAGCCCTAACATATAAAAAATTACATTGTAGGGGCCAAGGGAAAATTTCCCTTCACCCTCTGAAGGTTCACTGACAATCACTGATGAGAGGTAGATTAATTGGAAAACAGGCATACAAAATTTATTAATGTGTACACTAAAGCCTTCAGAATGAATACCCAAAAATACAGGGGAAATGGTCTATTTTTATGTTTAAATTCAACAAAGTATTGACAGCTGTGTAGAAACATGATTGGACAAAAAGGGTACCTATGATTAAATGCTAATAGACTGAGTGGGGAAACCCAGCAAGACCTGTTTAGATTCTTCTTGGCTTCTCTGAGCTTGCTTTCCTTCCTTCCGGGTATGGGGCAGGACCCTTTCTGGAATGGGAGTCTAATGACCCATAGTCAACAAGGTAGGTCAGATAATTTCTTTATGGCCAGTTTTTACACAGACAGGGTAGAGGGAAAGTTAGAATAATATTTTTAGGGTTTATGGTTGGCTTTGGGGAAAACGGGTTCTGGTTTCTATGACCCTCCTTGGGGAAGAGGGATTCTAGTTTCTACAACTAGCCTCAGGGGAGAATGGGACTGAAAGACAAGAGGGCAGAAGAAGGTCAGAGAAAAACTTTTGCTTCCGAGATTGCTTCTGTGGACTTCATTTTGGGGTGTGGTTTTCTGAGTTCCAACATATTAATAAAAATGGTTTACATACAACAATTAAATGATAAAGTTTGTGGAACACAGCTTATAACACTAAATGCATATATTGGAAAAGAGAGAAAGTCTCAAATCAATAATCTATGAATAATAAAGTTTCAAATCAATAATCTAAGAATAATCACTTCACAATCCAGAATAACCAAACTAAACAGAAGGAAGGACATGAGAAAACTTAGAATAGAAATCAATGAAACTATAAACAGAAAGAACAACAGAAGAAGTCAATAGAACAAAGAGCTGCTTTTTCGAAAAGGTTAATAAAATCAGCAAACCTCTGAAATGACTGACCTAAAAAAAAAAAGAGAGAGAGAGAGAGAAAGAAGACACAAATCACAAATTATTAATGGCAGGAATAAAACAAAGGATATCCCTACAGAAGCCACAGACATCAAAAACATAAGGACAGAGTACTATAAACAACTCTACATGCATAAATTTGACATGTTAGATCAAAAAGACCGTTTCCTCAGAAAACACAAATTACTAGAACTCACTCAATATAAAATACATAATTTGAATACCATTGCAACTATTAAGGGAATTGAATTTGTAATTTTAAAACTTCCTCTAAAATATTCTTTAAAGCATAATTAACACCAACTATTCACAATCTCTTCCAGAAAATAGAAGAGAGGGACATTGTGCCAGTTCATTTTATAAAGCTCAAATTATCCTGAGACCAAATGAGACAAAGGCAGTATGAAGCAAACTACTGACCAATATATTTTATGAATTTCAGTGCAAAGATTCATAACCCAAAAATAGATCTATTCAAATAAGCCCAACTAATATTTGACCAAGGTGTGAAAACAAATGCTGGAAAGATAGCCTTTTCAACAAATGGTGCAGGTTCAGTTGAACAATTATAGACAAAAATAATAAATACATAAGTAAAAGAACCTCTGGATAAGCCTCATACTTTATAAAAAAAGAAAAACAAGTGACATTACGTTAAGTGAAATAAGCCCGTCTTTTGTATTAAAAGACAAATAGTGTGTGATTCTATAAATATGAGATGTCTAAAATTGACCAAATCTTAGAAACAGAAAGAATTATGGCTACCAGGGGTTGTGGGGAGGACAAAAAAGGAGTTCTTTAACAGGTATAGAGTTTCTGATTTGCAAGATGAAAAAGTTATAGAGATCTGTTTCACAACAATGTAAATATACTTAACACTACTAAACTATACACTTAAAAATGGTTAAGATGGAAAATGTATGTTATGTTTATCACAATAAATTTTTATGTAAATCAAAAATAGATTACAAACAAATGCAAATATAAAACAGTAAAACATTTATGAGAAAATACAGAAGAAATTCTTCATGATGTAGAGCTAGGTAAATAGTTCTTAGATTTGACATGAAAAGCATGACCCATAAGAGAAAAAAATTGATAAAATGAACTTCATCAAAAGTAAAATATGTTGTCATGTGAAACTCCTATCAGAGATAAAAACACAAATTGCCAAATGGGAAACAATATTCACAAGCCACATATTCAACAAAGGACTAATATTTAGAATATATAAAGAACTCTCAAAACCCAATAGTCAAAACTGAACAATCCAATTAGAGCATGGGCAAAAGACAAGAAGAGACATTTTACTGGAGAAGATATATAAGCAGAAATAAACACAAGAAAAAAATGTTCAATGTCATTAGTCATCAGAGGAAGGCAAATTAAAACCACAAGGAGATATCACCACACACCTATGAGAATGACCACAATAAAAATCGTGACCATATAAAATGCTAGTGAGAATGTGGAGAAATTGAATCTCTCATATATTGCTGGTGAGAACATAAAATGTAATGGCCACTCTCAAAACAATTTGACAATTTATTTAAAAGGTATGCATGCAACTACCATATAACCCAGCAATTGCATTCCTGAACATTCTTCTCAGAGAAATAAGGACTTATGTTCACATATATATTTGTATATGAATGGTTATAGCAGCTTTTTTTCATAATAGTAAAAATCAGGAAACAGCCAATACGTCCTTCCATGGGGGAATGGTTAAACGAACTATGATATATCCATGCCATGGAATACTACTCAGCCATATGAATTATTCTGAGTAGAACATTCATCCCAAAAGGTTACATACTGTATGTTTCATATAGAACATTCATTACATGATACAGTTACATAAATAGGGAAGAGATTAGTATTTCCAGGACTTAAGGAGAATGTGGTGTTGGGAACAAAGTGGATATGGCTATAAATGGCAACATGAGAAGTCCTTTGGTGATGGAAATGCCTTGTGTCTTTATTATATTCATGTCAATATCCTGTTGTTGTATTTACTATAATTTTGAAAGATGTTACCATTGGGAAAACTTGGGTAAAATGTACATAGGGTCTCCTTGTATTATTTCTTACTATTGCATGTTAATCTATAATTGCCTCAAAGTAAAAAATTCAAGTGCAAAAGTAATTTATTTACATGTAGAAGTCTGAGAAAATTCAATGAGAAGCAGAATAACCTTCATGGTCTCAAAGTGTCTCCTCACAGACTATTAATAGCAAGGTAGAACAAAAGTATGTATTGGAGAAGTCAGGAAACGCCTTCTTGACTGGCTAATCAATATTATCGTCAACACTGGGTCTCGGACGCTGTGTGGCTCTGGATGTGATGGACGTAATCCCCCAAGAAGGCCACAGTAACCCCATGTACTACGCCAGCCAAGAATGTGAAAATTCAGTCTAATCATGAGGACATGTCAGACAAATAAAACATGAGAAATTTTTGATTACAAAAAAAAGAAAGAGGGCAGACTATACTGTTAAAAAATGTTGATGATACAAAACACAAAAGCCATGCAATTATTTCAGGTTAAAGGAGTCAAAGAGACACAGCAAAAAAAAAATATAATACCTAATTCTATCTTGGCCCTTGTAGATGTGAGTGGAAGTATTTTCTAAAGGATATTATTAGGTAATTGAAAAATTGAAATGCAGTTGTTGATTTCATAAATGGGTATAGTCATGTAAATTTGTAAAGTTGATAACTGTACTATGATATGATAATTTAAGAGAATAGCTCCATTCTTAGCAAATGCTCATTCAGGTATTTAGAGATAAAGGGCCACAACTACATATGTAACTTATCCTGAAATAATACAAAAATAATTAATTGTGTATACATATATATATATATGTTTATGTAATTATTTATATGTGTGTGTTAGACAGAGAAAGAGAAGGGGGAGATGGAGAAGGAGAGGGAGAGAGAGAACAGAAGATAAATGAGCTAAAATGTTAACACAGGTGACATCTGGGTAAACTGTATATGATTTCTCTTTATACTGTTTTTATTATGGAAAAATTTATAAATTTGAAACTGTTTTGAAATTTAAAAAAAATCTAAAACCAAGGACAAAACACTGCTCTTTGTTCAATCCTGTTTCAGGTTGAGGCAACCAAATATTTCCATATGACTAAGACTTCATTCAACGGCAGGTGATAGCAAAAACTCAAATGAGCTTACACAGTAAGTGGAAATAACAGGCCACGGGCACTTCGGATTTAGGAATTTCAACTATGTCACAGAACTTCATATTTGCCTCTTTCTCAAACTCATTTTCCTCCATATCATCTTCGTTCTTTCAGATACCTGTAATTCTTGTGGCAGCAAAGGTGGTCTCTACGCCCTCTTGGATTTAAGCTGTCCTTTCAGCCAGTGATTTCAGCAAAGAGATTCAGCATATTTCTTAATAAATCCAGAAAACAAAACAAAACAACTCCTCTATTCTTTAGGTTCTCAATGGTTTTGCTTGAGTTAAACACCCAGTATTAATCACTGTGAACATTGCAGTGTGGTGCTCTATTTGGCCCGGCTCGAGTCACATGACTACCCATGAAGCTGGTGGGGGAGGCAAGTTTGCAGTGTCAATCACACATGAACCACATGACTAAGAGGTGGAAGGGTGGTTTCCAAAAGAACAAAAGGAGTTTTGTTATAATATAAGAAAAGGCAAACAATAGGACCAAAAACCCCACTATGACCACCACCCAAAGAGCTTCGGATCAAACTCCATGATCCCCTGCCTCTTAATACTTTGCCTCACAGCAGAGTCTTTTGTTGAGCCTGAGACAGAGTCTTTGTGTTACAAGGCTGCCCACAGCAAGAGCTCAAGGCATACTTACATGTTCCCTTAAGACTCACTCTGTGAACACAGTAGCCTGGGATCTGTAGGGGTTGGCACTGCAGGAGTTGAGGAGTAGGCAGACCATTAACTCCACAGGCAGAGGTACTTGAATAGTTCTTCCCAGTGAAATTTATGACATTCATGAATCCACAAGCAGTCTGAGATTTTTCCTCTTAAATTGACAATCTATAAAACCAAAGCTTCTGGATGAAACCAGCAAGTAGTTTATTTCAATTGAAAGTTGTATTGATTTTAACATTCACCTATATTACATTTATCATATGATAAATGTACAATATATGAATAATGAATGAGCATTCAAAGTATGTTGAAACTATCAAATATTCGTGAATAAATATTCATAGATGAGCAGAGCAATAGAACACATTTGCTAAGAGAGGTAACATTATTCTTTGTTTGAGGGACTGCAATGTAATTGTTTTATATAGCACTTTTGGTTAACTTCCCTTTCATACCTTTCGAGGATTTAAAATGATAAAAATTTTGTTTTTCTGAACTTAATATAACACTATTGTTGAAAAAAAAGATAAAAAGTTAATGCTTATAAACAGTATATTATTTGTTGGCGGCAAGGCTAACGACTTGATTCTGAGCTAAACAGTAAAATAATTTTCCAAAGAAGAAAATTGTAAAATAATTTTCTAAAGGAAGAACTACCAACTATAACCAGCAATGCAATAATGCATTTTTTCTCTCCACAAAGTGGCACTAAAAAACAAAACCCGCATCCAAATGTCGTGGTCATATGATGAAAGTCACTGGCTTTATAAACATAATTTTTAGGTCACTATTCATCTTCAATTGGGGCAACAAAATTATTTCTATCTCTAACTAAATTTTCTTTTTTTCTCAAGCATTTCAGATGAAAATCTCCAAAGCAGCAGGATATAAGTAGTGAAAAATAAATAGCAAGAAAAATAAAAATAAAATAAAATAAAATAAACAAAAACAAAATAAAAACTTTATAGTTAAAAAAAGTGAGGGCAAACTCTCCCTGCTCACAAATGGGGCCACACTTATTTTTTCCTTTTCTGTAACCACAATATTAATGTATACCCTCCCGCCCTCATGTCTCCATTTTAGACAAACCTTGGTACAATAATTGGGAATATTTGTGGGAGAAAGAAAGTCTGGCAGAAATGATGAAGCTTTGTTAATTTTCCAGTAGGTTCTCATTTCCCATATCCTGACACACATTTGGGAAGAGAGGGATAGAAAAAGTCTTAGAGTCGTGATGTGGTGCAGATGGAATGGTGGCTCATCTGGAATTGATTAACTGATTTTAATTCAATAAATATGTATTTAACTAGCCATATCACTTACTTGCTATGTCCCCTTCTAGCTAAGGGGTTCATGTACTCAGTCAAAAGATATTGGGCTACTCTAATACAGAAACTTGAGCACTGATTAATTACAGTAGGATGGCTGTCATCCGTATGCTGGTTGATGACTCACAAGGTGGACTGTCACAAAGAGCTCTCCCCTATAATCAGAACAATGGTGATTAACTCAGCCAAGTAAAGATTGACTCCCTCTTGGATGCTGATTGGAGAACAGAGACTACTCAATAGTCAACGGCAGGAAGAAGAATAGAGAGAAGACACTGAGAAAGAGAGAAAAACTGGAAAGAGTTCTGCAAATACACAGGCAGTGACTGAAAATGAACAGGCATGGGCGGGAGGGCAAGGAATTGTGGACATATAGAATGGTGTATTCAAAAGCTGTGAAGCTGCTTAGCTTGTTTCAGAAATTTACAGTAGTTAGAATTTGTGTAAGCATGAATTGAAGGATGGGATTTCATTTCAATATCTGCTTCTTCACTTATTCTAGACCTCTAAACCTTGTGTTTTTTTTTTTTAAGGGCTAGTTCTTGGCCCACTTTTCTTTTCTGTCCATATTTTTTATTTAGTGACTTCATTTTAACTCCAAGTTGTACAGTTATCTTTTTACTAACACTTCAAATAAATATCTTCACCCCAGTTCCTCTCTTCTGAGCTCCAGATCCAAATATTTCCCTGTTGTCTGACCTCTCCATTTGTGTGTCTGTGCAGCAGCTCCACGGATATGTCTAAAATGGAATATTTGACTCCTACTCCATTTCTATACCGCCGCCCTGCAAAAAAAACCCACCATCCTCTGGCATTCTTTCTAATGCCAGAAACATAGGAGACATTCCTCTCTTCTCCCTTTTCTTCACTCCCACATCACTACCAAGCTATATCTGGAATGTGTCCACTTTTTTCTAACTCCTCTTCCACCAAGCCACTGTCATAATCTGGGCCACCATAATGGCCTCTTAATTTGTCTCTCCAGTTTATTCTTCTAGCCTCCACACTGACCCATATGTCCTGCAGTATCAAAGATAAGATCTACTACTACTATTATTAGCTTATATATAGTTCTTAATACATCTACACACTTTCTACATGTTAACTCATTTAAATTAAACTAAGCTGTTATTGTTCCCTTACTTACAACTCTTCTATGTATTTCTATTGCATGTAGGATAAACATAAAAGTGAATAAATGCTCCCACCCAAATCCTACATGAGCAAGCCACTGCCTGCTTCTCCAGTCTAAACTAGTCAATCTCTCTCTTCCTATGCTTACACCTTGCAGTTCTCTCTTAAGTTATTCCAGATGTAGCATCTTTGTGCATCTTTGTGCCCACTGTTCCCTGTGCTGGGAGCCCTCCTGTCTAGAAGTTTTTGCCTTACTGGTTCTTTTTATCCTTCAGGCCTCAGCTTCATTTTTACCTCCTTCTGCAGGCATGCCCTGACCACGTCATCTGAAGGATCCCTCGCTTACTCTGAGTCTTATAACCTGATTTACTTATTCCATGATTCAAGCCATAATCTATGACTATCATCATTATTTAAATATATGTTTATTTTATATCTCCCACACTATAATGCATGTTCTGAGAATGAAGACTCTTATCTGTCTTGTTCTCTCTTGTACCCCTGGGTCCTTAGCAAAGAAAATTTAACAGTTAGTCAGGGTAGCCCAGCAGCTACATTAAATCATCCCAAAATATTAGTGGTTTATCACAGTATATTCACTCCTGGCTCAACTCACAATCCAATGCAAGTCAGTGGGGGTGGTAGAGACTCTATCATGATTTGACTTCTCGTGTTGGCCCTCTATCCCCATCAAATGTGGATCTTCTTGATGTCAAGGACCCTGATTTAATCCTCTACATACCATTTAGCAACAAAAAGTATAATTCTTGTATTATAAACTTAATAAGTTATGTTGGTTAATTGGTCAGAATGAATATAGAAAGATTGAACACATATTAAGCTTGTGGCAAAGAAAAAATTCTGAAAAAATCAGTATACCTGGATTTAAATTACTTTCTTAAGTACATTCTACCTGATATGTAGCATTGAGAAAGTAAATTTGCCTGACCTCATTGTTATCCTGTCAAAAAGTTCTTACCTGATCACTACATTACAACAAATGAATGGACTTTAATGAGTTAAAGCATGTTTCTAAGTATTATAGACTATGCAAATGCCAAGTATCCTTCTAAACTTAATTTAGAATCAGAATGCATAAACCCTTTATCTTTAAACAAAAACTGAAAGCCATAGTTTCATATTGTATTCATTATGTATATAGAAAAATAGCGATTAAATTTTGCATAAAGTTGTCTTAGAAATAAAATATATAAGGAGGTGACATCAGCAAGATGACAAATAGAAAGTTTCAGGTGTCATCCCCTCCCCCCACACAAAAAGTTTAACTAGCAAATATCCATGGACCAGAACATATTTTTGAAAATCCCTGTACTTGCAAACAAGGTTGAGACATTAGTGTGGTCCATAGAACTTACCAAAGTTCAAACCGGGAGGGTAAGAAGAACAGTGATGCTCTTCTCCCTCGCCTAATTTGTCAAAACCTCATATAGAGAGAATTTTCCTGTAAAATTACACAGTGAAAAAAGAAAATAACTGGAGGCAGTTATCCTGCTTCCCAAGCACTTCATGACACTTCCCAGAGTGTCCTTTCCAGTCTCATCTCACACGGAACACTAGGGGAAATAGCATAGATGGACCACATGAGGTCAGGCAGGAACAACAAAAGAAGGCAGAGGTTATAGTGACCAGCACGTGGATCTTACTGATACCTGTGTATTCCTGCCAGGTGTGGCATTCAATCACAGATACCAGACAACCTCACAGCCCATCCAAACATCTGAGGTAGTTGTCTTCAGGAGCAAGATGGGAAGTTCAACCATATTCAGAATAGCATAGGACTGTAAAGATGGTGTGTTAGGAAATTGTACCCTTAGTAAAAAGGTTAAAAAACAAAACTATTAAGAGCCACTATACCTAACATAAACTGTCAAGAGATACATGTCACAAAATGATGTAAATTCTAACATCAAAAACATAAAATTTGCGGGAGGAGGAGTAAAAGTGAAAAATTGTTGAATGAAATCAAAGCTAATTTATCAGCTTGAAATATGAGGTTGTAAGTGTAATACGGTCTATGTAAACCTCATGGTAACTGCAAAGCAAAAGTCTTTAATAGAAGCACAACACAAAATCAAAAAGGATTCAAAGCATACCACTACAGAAAACCATCAAATCATAAAGGAAGATAGAAAGAGAGGAAGAAAGAAACAAAGTATGTACAAAACAACCAAAAAACAACTAACAAAATGACAGTAGTAAATCTTTATCTATCAATAATTATCTCGAATGTAAATGAGTAAAATTCTCCAATAAAAAGATGAAGAGTGACTGAATGGATTGAAACAAAACAAATAAATGATACAAGATCCAACTATACGCTGCCTATAAGAAACTCACTTCACATATAAGAACACATATTGACTGAAAGTGAAGGAAAGAAAATAAGTATTCCAAGTAAATGGAAACCAAAAGAGAGTAGAGGTAGCAACACTTACATTAGACAAAATATATTTTAAGGCCAAAAAAATAAAAAGAGATTAAAAAAAGTATGTTATATAATGGTAAAGAGATCAATTGATCAAGAGGATATAACAATTGTAAATATATGTGCATCCAACATCAGAATATCTAAATATATAAAACAAATATTAAAGGATTTGAAGAGAGAGAGAGTGCAATAAAATAATAGTAAGGGACTTCAATACTCCACTTTCAACAATGGACAGATAATGCAGACAAAAATTTAATAAGGAAACATTGGATTTGAGCAACACTTTAGACCAAATAAACCTAACAGACATATATGGAACATTCCATTTAACAGCAACAGAATACACATTCTTTTCAAGCACATATAGAACATTCTCCAGTATAAATTACATATTAGAGGCCAGGCATGGTGGTTCACGCCTGTAATCCTAGCACTCTGGGAGGCTGAGGCGGGTGGATCGTTTGAGCTCAGGAGTTCAAGACCAGCCTGAGCAAGAGCAAGACCTCCGTCTGTACTAAAAATAGAAAAGAAATTAGCCAGACAACTAAAAATATATAGAAAAAATTAGCCAGGCATGGTAGTGCACACCTGTAGTTCCAGCTACTGGGGAGGCTGAGGCAGAAGGATCTCTTGAGCCTAGGAGTTTGAGGTTGGTATGAGATAGGCTGACACCATGGCACTCTAGCCTGGGCAACAGAGTAAAACTCTGTCTCAAAAAATAAATAAATAAAATAAATAAATAAATAAATAAATAAAAATTAAACTTTCAAAGGTCACAGGTAAAGAAAAGGTCCTAAGGGATCAAGTAAAAAGAAAATACATAGCATATAAAGGAGCTCCAATGTATCTGGCAGCAGAATTCTCAGTGGAAATCTTATAGGCTGGAAGAGAGTGGCATGACATATTCAAAGTGCTGAAGAAATACTATTAATGTATACTTCAAAAATATCTTTCAAACTTGAAAGAGAAATACAGAATTCCCCAGACCAAAAAAAAAAAAAAAATGCTGAGGGATGAGGGATTTCATCAACACCAGCAGATTGGTCCTACAAAAATATGCTAAAAGGAGTTCTTCCATACAAAAGAAAAGGACATTAATGAAAAACGAGGATCCCTTGTACATGATGAATCACTCTTCTCTTCAAGATTCTCTCTGTCTTTGATTTCAACAGTTTCATTATAATGTGTCTCAGTGTGAGTATCTTTGGACTTGCTCTAAATAGACTTCATGGAATTTCTTGGAATTGTACACCAATGCTTTTTTTCCAATTTCAGAAGTTTTCTGCCTTTGTTTCTTCAAATGGTCTCTGTTTTCTTTTGTTTTTTCCTATCTTCTTTTTCTGCAACTACTATAATGCATATATTGGTCTGTTTGATGGTGTCCTGTAATTTCGTTAAGCTCTGTTTACTTTTTTTATTCTTTTTCTTTTTACTTCTCAGACTCAATAATTTCAAGTGACTGTTTTCAAGTTTACTAATTCCTTATTTTGCCTGTTTGTGTCTGCTGCTGAATCCCCCAGTAAACTTTTCAATTTGTTTATTATATTTTTCAGCTCCAGAATTTCTCTTTAGATCCTTTTTATTGTTTCTATCTCTTTGTTGATATTATAATCTTTTTCATATATGATTTTCTGATTTCCTTTAGTTCTCTGTCCATGTTTTACTTTTGCTCTTTGAGCAATTTTTAGAGAGTTATTTTAAAGTCTTTCTCTAGAATGTCCAGTGCTTGGATTTCTTCAGGGATGATTTTGTTTCTTTGAATGGAATCCTTTTTCTGTTTCTTTGTGTGCCTTGTGATCTCTTGTTGAAAATAAGACATTTGAAAATGTAGCCACTTTTCTCAGTTTTTTTTTCAGACTGTCATGGAAGACCTTTACTAATTAATAGGACATTTTTCTGAGCCTTAACATCTACCCAGCAAAAAGGTTTAAAGTCTTCTAAGTTCTTTTCTGGGCATGTATATTCTTTGGACTTACATATATGCTTTTAAAAATTTATCTTAATATGTGGCATAAATTAAATATCTTAATTTCCCAAAAAGTCTCACCCCTGCTCTTTATTGGAGCATAGATGTCTTATTGCATTCCTCTACATGTGCAATCTTGCCCCAGGCGGCTGTGGGTCTCTATCCCACTGAAGTTTTCAAAAGATACTTCCCATGGTTTTTTCCAGGCTCAGACTCAAGTTATGTTGCCTTTCCCTAAATGAGCTTAGAGTTAGGTGCTCAAGTAGCCCTTGGAAAGATTACAACAGTGCAAACAAGGTCATCTTTGCTCCCTTCAGTTTGAGGGAGGGAATGAAATGCTGTGCTGCTGTTTTCCCCAGACTGGGCCAGGCTGCACTGGGTGGGATGGAAGGGGATAGGGAGCAATAACTAGTAGTAACTCGATAAAATTTTCTATAGTTTCGAATATGGCTTTTTTTAAAATCGGGCATTTGATTGATTGCTGCAGACCTTTGATTTTCTCAGAACTCCAATAAAGTTATTTTAGCCAGTTTTTAAATGTTTGTTTCTTTGTTTAAATGTTTCCATGGGGAACAAGGGCCTGGGGTTTGTTATTCTGCCTTACTGATGTCACTCCAAAAAAACCCAGAAGCATTTTTTAGCCTTTTTCCCCTCTTTTATGTGAGACTGCAAGGATAGAACACGTGGGAGGTGGTAATACCCTTCTTCCAAGTCAGAAGACTGGGTTCTCGGAGGCTTTTAACTTTCAAGCTAGACCACACTCGGCCTTATCAATCTGCCCATTACTGTTGAAATGTCCATTGGCTTCTGCCCTGGGTAAAATTATGTCAGCTCTGATATTCTGTATTCGCCTCTTTCTCCAGTCTTTATGGTGGTGGTTTTCTCTGTGACATCAATTCTCTGATAAATCTAAGGAAAATCATTGATTTTCAGTTCGTTCAGTTCTTGTCGTCAAGATAGGAGTGGTGATTTCTAAGTTCTTTGCATGTTACAGCTAAAATTGGGAATCTGAAATGCTTTTCTGAACATAGATAGTTCCTTTCTTTTGTATCCAGATGTTACTTTCTTTTTTGGAGTCATTTTAAATTTGATAGAAATGCCTGCTAAAATTATTACAGAACTATAAATGGCAGCTATTGTGGTTAAGTTTGTACTAAAGTATAGAAAACATCTCAAACCATATTCTAAGGCTTAGAAAAGTACACTATCACAACCTGATAAAAATTACACTAAAAGAAAACAATGTATTAATTTCACCTAGAGATATGAATGAAAATCATATATAAATAGAGTAAAAAATTTGAATATTGAACTAAAGAATAATATGCCTTGAAGAAGCAGGATTTATTCCAGAAATGCAAGGATGAGACCATTATTAGGAAATTTAGTAAAGACCATCTTGTTACTAAAAAAAGGAAGAAAGACGTCTAGCATTCTCTTTGAAAAAATAATAAAATAATTTATAAAATTCATCATTTATAACCGATTTGACTAAATACGGAATAAACTGTAATTAAATGTATTCATGCAAAACCAATAAAATACATCAATTTCAATGGAAAAACATTAATCTAAAAGTGGTGAGAACAGATCCTATTATTATTTTTATTCAACACTATTAGGGCATGTTTATCAATGCAAAACTGAAGAGTAAGATACAGGATATGTGATAAAAGAAAATAAAAGTATTTTGAAATTAGGTATGTTAAGTTCTTGAGAATAATTGAAGAATATGTTAATGTTAATAACTGTATAGTAAACTATCAGTTTTGAAAAGCCATTTACAAAAGTAATATCTTTTCTATAGAGCAATAATGAAAAATGAAAATTAACATACTAGAATAAAAAACTATGATTCAAATAGCAAATAGAACTTCAAAACACACAGGGTTAAAATTAACCGTAAAATATTCAAATAAATTTGAAACAAAAAGAAGTGATTTTTGAGAGACATACCATAATCATAAATAGTGGTCTTCATATTATAGGAATGTAATTTCTTCTCAAATTTATTTATGAATTAAATAATCTTTTGATAAAAATCTCAATAAGATGATGTGGGAGAGAATTCAGCAAATTCAATTTAAAGTTGATTCCTAAAAAATTTCATGTATAAGAATAGCCAAGAATATTGAAAATAACACATGCCCAATAAACAAATAGAAACCCATAAAGTTACAGTAATAAAGAGTGAAATAGGTCAGGCATGGGAGCTCACACCTGTAATCCTCGCACTCTGGGAGGCCGAGGTGGGAGGATTGCTTGAGGCCATGAGTTGCAGATGCACTCTAGCCTGGGCGACAGAGCAAGACTCTGTCTCAAACAAAACAAAACAAAACAGTGAAATAGCCTAGATCCACACACATGGAGCTCAGTTAAAGAGAAAAATGGAATGGGTCTATCTGTCTACCTGTCAGAATAATCTTATAATACATAGGCTAATTTTTCAACTAGTAAGAAAAGAATAGCTACTCAATACATAATAAATGAATAATTGTTTATTCAAAGAAAATGTACACACCCATTTTTCTTTACACACATGCACACACATACATCTGATTGTCTTCTCCATGTCATCAAAACTTATGATGTGCAAGTGAAATAAAATTTGGAAAGTAAGAGATAACACTATACAGATTTTAAGTTATAACAAAATTTCGAGACATTATTAAGTTGTCTCTTTGGATGTTAAATGATCCTTTAAAATTAAAAAAATTGAGAAAAAATATAATATTACATTAAAAATAATTATATAACTAGAGAGACTATTATTAATATTTGCCTTGCAGGTCTATTTTGAAAATTATAATTTAATGTAAATAAAGCTTACTATAGAACCTGACAAATGGTAAAAAATAAATACTTATTATTTCACTTTCACAATTCACTTTTTCATTTCTGTGATCTACCCAGGAGGTAATTTTCCTCAAAGAAGGTAACCCTTGCCACAGCAATTGAAAAACAAACAATTAAAACCTGTGCTGGCACACTGGCTTGGAGAGATTCCTGTACCCAAAACACAATGGAGACTTCCTTTTATATTATCTACACCTACTTCTTATTTTTCATCTCTAAAGTTTATGTGTATTACTTAATATTTGCCATTATAAATTCCTGCACAAAATCTACTCTGACTGTTGTATTTCTATAGACGGTATGTTCATCTTTAGTGTTTATTTGAACACAAAAACATGTAGTTACACATTTTCTGAGGTCTATTTTGATTTGTGTATTTGTGGCTGGTTTTCCTTTTTGAGTTTCTTTTTTCTTCCCCTAGAAAAACACATGGGTATAGCACTTCCAGTATTCCTTGAGTTTGATCATTTTTGTTTGTCACCACATTTTAGAAAACACCTAGGCTGGCTGTGTTTTTGCATTGTACTTCCTATTGCTTAGATTTTTATTGACACTGCTTTCTAGTTCTCTAACATTAAAGGAACCCTGCTTTGAACATTTCTTAAGCCAACTTCAGGTTCCTTCTTATATTAATAGGTTTTGCTTTTGTTACCTAGATGGCTAAAAAGCTCTCTCTTTAACTTGTAAACTAAATGATTTACAAGGATATGTCTCATTAGCCATTACATCGATGAGTTATTCCTGGACTTGGCATTTCTTCTCAATGTGCAGATTCAGTGCTTTCTGAATTTCAGTGAGAATATCTCCTGAAGTGAGCCAGATTACCATTGGAGACTCTGCAACCAGGATGCCTGGGTTTGTCATCTGGCACCATCATCTACTAGATGTGTTTCAGAGATTAAATAAAGTGCTACGTTTCTCAACCCCTTCATGTGCAAAACGGAAATGAACGTTACAATAGTATCATTGTAGTGATACAATAGTATCACTATCAGGTTGCAGAACACTTTATTTGCTATTTCAAAGAGGGCCACAACAATCCCTTCTACCCCGCACGCCCCCTTACAATGTGACTTTGTCACTCTGACAATCAAGAGGTGGTGTCTAGTTTTCCTCCTCTTCAATCTAACTCTCCCCTGTTGTCTAACTTTCAGCAAATTAATACAGTCGCCTTAAAAAAAACCACAAAAAACCTTGAACTGAAATATTCTACTATTAGCAGCCTGAATTAGAAAACATACTATGGTGACTTGTTAAAAAATACTACAGTGTGTTCTTCCCAAAGGAAAATAATCCCAGATTGAAAACTACAAATGCAGGAAAGACTAAAAAGCAACAAAAAAGATAATATTAAGATAAATATAAATGAATATTGTTTTGTGAAGCTATTCTAGAAATGTCTCCTGGAGATTAAAATATATGAAGAATTAAAGTGCATGATAACACTAACACAAAAGTCAGGAAGAGTTAAAATAAAATTCTAAGGTACTAATTTAGAATTAATTAATTCTAAATTTAATTAATTTAGGGACAGGAGGTGTTAAAAGCAATTATTTGTGTTATACTATATTAAGGAAAGGATTTATGATTTAATTATTAGTGTAACTGCACAGAGATTTGTTTATGATTGTAACAAGTTTAAACAAACTACAGTAGATAAATAAATTAAATAAAATATTAAATTCAAAGTAAGTCAAGTAAAGCGTCTAAAGGAACATTAACCAGTTAGGTCAAAGTATAGGGAAAGAGTAAGATCGTTGAAATAATCTCAGATTTACTGGTAAGTACATAAAATGTAAATGCACAAATTATTAATTTCTTCTTAATGGCTATGCAACATATTCTACAGAATTGTTAATATCTATTTTGGGAATCCTTTTACTGATGAACGTTTAAATGGCATCTAACTTTTTTCCTATTGAAACAAATGTACGAAAATTTCAAAAAAATAGAATGTGGCAGAACTTAACTAGGGCTCGGCCTTAAGCTTTTGTTTTCACTTTGTCACTTTGTTATAATAGAATCTAGACTCTAAGTTATTGAATTATGGGAAAACTTGTGAAGAGAGAGATCCCAAAGAAGCCATCAAGGTCAAACACATGTAAATGAGACCACCTTGGACCCTTCATCTTCCTTTGAATTCTCCCAGCTGCTGCCATGCAGAACCAGGAAAAGTCAACTAGTCCTGCCTGAACTCCTGCCCCACGGAAACATCTAATGGGTGTGATGCGCACTGTCTGGGGGATGCGCACACATGTAGCTGACTCGAGAGGTGCAAAGACAGTATATGTAACCTAAATGTTTGTATCCCTCTAATAGTCTCAAATTAAAAAAAAAATAAAAAAGAAATGCAAGCAATAAAATGATCTGTGTTTGAAGATGCTAAACTTCGGTGGTGGTTTGCTATGCAGGAAGAGATAGCCAAAACTATTTCAGTTATATTATTTATCTTACTCTTTATCTTTTTTAAAAAACTCTTCAGCTTCAGGGTGATTAGCTTCTCTTGTCTTGCAGGTTTTTTTTTCTTTTCAACCTTCAAGACAGGTGCCTCTCTCTGATGCCCAGGTAGGAGTGCAGTGGCTCTGTCTTAGTTCATTGCAGCCTTGAATTTCTGGACTCAAAGGATCCTCCTGCCTCAGCCTCCCAAGCAGCTGGGACTACAGGTGTGTGCCACAATGCCCGTCTAATTTCTTTCTTTCTTTCTTTCTTTCTTTCTTTCTTTCTTTCTTTCTTTCTTTCTTTCTTTCTTTCTTTCTTTCTTTCTTTCTTTCTTTCTTTTTCTTTTTTTTCTTGTTTGTAGAAACTTGGTTTTACTATGTTGCCCAGACTGGTCTAGAACTCCTGGCTTCAAGTGATCCTCCCACCTTGACCTCCCAAAATACTGGGATTACAGGTGTGAGCCACCACCATGCCAAACCCAGTCTTGTAGTTTCAACTTTGTGTGTTAGTTCTTTGTATTCATCACTCTTGTTTTCTTACATCTTCAGTGGATACCTTTTCATGTAATTTTGTGTTAATGGATATTATGTCATAGCATTTAAGAACACACACTCTGGGGCCAGACTGCTTACATTTAAATTCCAGTTCTACCACTTATGCATTGTAAGGCTAAGAGCTTGTGTTAAAGCACTTTGTGACTCAGTTTCCTCATCTGTAAATGGAGACAAATCCTACCTTAAAGGACTGTTGTGAGAATATGTAAATTAATAAATCTAAACTGCTTAAAAGAATAACATAGCAATCATTGTGCTAGCTATTATTCTGTCATCTCATTTTGATTATTGTCATCTCAGCTCATCATTTCACTGATCTTTTCTATTTCAGTTGAAAGTGCCTTCTGTTGAAGTCCTTCCCCAGTGTGAAACACTCACAGGAGTGTTTTTTAACTCCTTGGGTTGTACCTATTCCAGACTGAAATCTTCACCTGCTCTTGGTGCTCTGTTCTGTTTCACTCCCTCGCCTTGCCGTACAGTATTTGCTTAGTTTCTGTGATCTTTCATTTCTTCTTGCCTAATATGGGTAGCTTTGTCCAGATTTCCCTTCTCTTCTGATCTAGTTAAGATTAATTTTTCTCACTACACTTCCAGTTTACATGGCCCTTGTCTTCTCTGAGTTATAACTTAACAAATGAGCTTGTAACCGGTTCACTCTTCCACAGCGTGGAAGATTGAGCAAAGCTAAGAACTCGGCCGGCACCTGGGGCGTTGTGTGTGGGAAGATCAGGTCTCTGTATCTTTTCTGATGATTTAGATCAGCTCTGACATTTGCTTCAGCTGACTGTAGCTCCGCCCACTGCCTACCATCACCACTGCCAACGCTGAGGCTTAGAGCTGAGGCCGAGACATTCAGATCCTCTTACTGAAGTCTGTCTTCGCACTTCTCTTTCCATCTGTAGTTCATACTAACCCCCTGCACTCCACGGAATAAAAAGGAAGAAAAAAATGCCTTCCTCTTTTGAGATTTGAGGTTACCAGAATTTTGTTGATTTTACAACTCATCAATACAGGTGCAAAATATAACATCAAGAGTAAATACAGCACATTGTTGCCCTGAAATTTCCTTCACTTCCTTGGTCTTTTTTTTTTTTTTTTAATTTGTGATATAAAGTTATGCCTTACTTCTTGCTTGGTTGCTGTTCTTCTTTGTATTGTTTATTTGCCTGTGTGTAGGCCCGTTTGTAATGGTGGGGGTGGGATTATCCCATCTGTCTCATTTCATGACACATTTTTGAGGAAAGAAGAATGGAGACCCAAATTCTGTGTTCCATTTGTTCTTAGAAATCAAGACTCCCTTTTGAATACAGTAATCACAGACAAAATTCCAGAATGACCTCAAACAAAACAAGTTGTGGTCTATAAGAAAAGAGTTCTTATTTTTTTCATATAGACAAGTTCTCACTTGTGTAATTGCTTTGAAATAATTAGAAAATAAATTGTACAAAAATCTGCAATACTTTTCTGAGTAAATATATTATATTGATCATAAATTCATTCTTATGTGTTCTTGAGTTTAATCATCTCAACTGCTCACCACTGCAGCCCCCCAAAAACTCTGCTTGACACATTATAATATAAATATTTACCTAACGTCTATATCATATTTGAGAATATCACATTCCCTTGGCATTTGGGACTGAAATATTTATCCTCACATTCATCTTCTATCAGTTTGAAACCTGACATTTATATCACAGAAGATCCTTAGAGGTAAGTGCCCTACTATTTTTGAAACTCTTTTCTCATGATAGTTCAAAAAGCATAAACTTCATTAACTAAAAAGAGAGGAAAATGAGATAATTGCTATACTTAATATTTGTATGATGATTTATTATTATATTTGTTTGTAATGTAACTCCTTTTAGAGTTTAATTAATCCCACTTAGTGTTTAAGTATCCTATATATCTGCCAACAGGAGTTCAATTTCTAGTTGCTGTTTATTAGCAAGATAATTGGGTTTATTACTTAAGCATGGTGCCTCCTTGGCACTCAGCCCAGATAGGATAGTTTATATGTATTATATCTGGAAAAGGAAATGATACATTTCCTCAAAAGCAGATGTTTAAACAATATTAAAAACTTAAAATTTTTCAAACCTCTATAATACACCAAGCTGGAGTTAAGACAACATAGCAGAGCAAAATACATTAAACTCGTAAACTGAAACACCTTCTCTTAAATGGTAAAGTTTATATTTATTACTCTCTAAAAGAGTGTTAGAGCTTTATTTAAACACACATACACGTAAATATTCCTAAAGGTATTTGACATTTCAAGTTTTGTTGGTTAAACGATTTTTTTCCTGCTTGTAACTTTTTTTCTGAAAAATAATTTTTAAACTTGGTAAAAGCATTCTTGCTGAAGACTTGCCAAGTTTCCAATGTCTAACATGAATTTATTTTGTGCTACATGGAAAAAATAGAATAGCAGAAAGAAAGAAAAATGGGGTACTACTAAAATATTGGGACAAGTATGTCAAATTTTAACTCCAAGAATTAAAACTGGAGCTGAGTCATTTCTTCTTTGCTAACTTCATCTCAACAACTTGAGGACAAGTTGGGTTTTGAAATCAACTGTGATGGAAAATTTTTGCTAAAAAACTGTTTTAAATTAGGGTGGATGAGTATGAGACTTGAATATTCATTACTGTGGTTCACAAAAATCAGGGCAATTATATTAATCCCAAGTAATCCAGGGAGAAGGAACTTCAAAAGGACTAGGTTGGGCCTAGATTTAATTAGCAAAGAAAGGGGTCACTCTCCAGAGATATGTAATCCCTGGGATATATCAAAGACAAAATCCTCACTTTCTTAACCACAATAATCACCTCTGATTAAACCATAAGCTCTTTAGAAGATGGGAAAATAGTATTCATCATCATGCCCCTCGCATAGAGCAAAATATCAGGTTCCTGGAAGAAACATACTAAATAATTGCTAAACGGAGAGATGAGTCAAAGGTGAAGGGGGTTGATGAACACAGCAGTGGTACATTAAGTAGACCGTACTTAAAATGTTATCTGACTTACTCTAGGACTCGATCACCAAGATGAATGTCATTTTTACCACGTAAAATGAAATCCTCTTAATTATATAACACCGTATGATAATTTTAAGCTATAAACTCTCAAAGCAAAGACATAATGAAAAAAGTATATTTTAAGGATATGAGGTCTCAAAGCACCACAATAGTAGACATTATCAAAAGCATGCTGCAATGTTTAAATAATTTCTTATTCTTTTAATAACTCCTTTTAGAAACCTACTTTACTATTGATGAGATGGAAATACAGCTTGGGAAAGAAGCTATTTATCTTTTCTTTTAAAATCCACTTGCCCTTAAAATGCGATGATTCTTTTGGCCATTGTGCTACGTTTATATATACCAAGAAACAGACTTCGAGGAGAAAAGAAAACATATTTCTCTGTTCTCTCTTCTTATCTTCTTTTTCTTAGTTACCTCAGAAGCACAAGAGATAAATATAACATAGGAGGTTAGAAGACAAAGTCTCCCTAGGCCTTCGAAAACACTTCATCAAAATGAAATAGAATTTCTCTCGTCTAGTATGCATTTTTTCTCTTCTTTGCCTTCACTTTTATTTTTGTGCGCCCTCATTTCTGCATGCTTTCTCCAAACCACCCAAAATATCAGTGAAAGTCTGTATGACACCTATAGTTTAAAAATGCAAATGGTACATTTTTCTCAAAGCATTTTTGTTTGCTTTATGTCTCTAGATTTTTGTCACACATACATACATGCACAAAATATACAGTGATCTTTGATGCTATTTAGCAATATGTTTCTGTAAGCTACATAGACCTGTTGCAGAGAACAACTAGTTTTAATGTAGAAGAAGAAAACAGGGAATTAGGAGGCTCAGACTAGATTGTGAAGGATTAATAAGCATCAGGGTTACACTTTAATATAAAAATAAGGCAGTTGAACATCAGAACTAAATCTAAAATTTTCCTAACTCTGAATATCATAAAATGTTAATAAACACGTGTTCTTATGTGCACCTGTGTCCTAGGATTGTTTGGTCCCTTGTGGGCTTCCATAGACTTGCTTATTTATGGAACATCCATAGAAAATGCCATTACTAGAAAAAGTCTCGGTGGCATGCAGTTGCTCACTCTGTGAGCCAGATGTACCACTGGCAATTTATATTTGCTGACGAATTGTTTCCCACGTCACCTGTGGCCGATCCATCTTAAAGTCCTCCCTCTTAAGGGGCAAGGATCTTAGCATAACAAGATAGCAGGTTTAGTAACTTCTGATGGATAACCCTATGCGAAGGATTATCCTAACAATTTGGCCTAACCGCTAAGAATGGAAGTAGTTCAGGAAGAGATCTTTGAATTTAAATACATTGGGCTCAGACACCACTCACTGGGATTGTGGGTAAGTCTCTAAGGCTCTTGTTTGCTCTTCTGGTTGTGATGAAAATTAAATAAGAAAATATATAAAAGTGAATGTGATAAAAGTTCCATAACGATGTTTAACATTGTAAAGAGGCGGTATTTGTGATGCTTACACTATGAAGTTAAAATATCTACTCCTAAGGTTTCCAATAGATCAGGAACAAGGAAACAATTCAACACCAGAAGAATTCCTTTTATTGAAAGAGAAAATTTACCATGTGAAATGAACAGAAGGGACTCTGTGCTCCAACTTTTAAATGCAGTCATTTGTTATCTGGTTTTATTCCTCCAAATTCCAGTTCTGAAAGCCTGTCAGCTGGAAAATAATCTTCCCAAAACCTAATAATGAGAAGTAATGGTCAAGAGGAGTATGGAAAATACAGCTGGTCTAGCAGAGAAAGTCATTTTTTCCATTTGTGTTTAGATATTTCAATAAATGGCCTATAATGTCATTGTAATTTTTATAACAAATAACATATGGTAACATAATCCACCAGTGGTATCCTGCGACAGGATAACTTATGTGTACCATAACACCAGTTTGTAGTGGAAATAAAGTTGTCAAATGGTATATGGAAAGAATTCTTTACATTATACTGTAACCTTCTTACTTGCATTAAAACTGTTATTTTCATAAATGTGATCAATTGCAATAATATACTTGGGGGATAACTGTAGTGCTTCTTGAAAAGCTTTCTTTCTTCTTTTCTTTCTTGTTTTTTCTGGTTGCCATGCCATATTCTTATTTCTACATTGATCTAGTATTTAGCTTGTTGACATTCCATGCTATATTCCATAACAAACAAGATACTTAACTTTCTAAATGCTGGAAAATTAGGCTAAGTCACACTGAATTCTAAAGAGCTAGTTTCAATGTAAGAATGGCAATGGCTCCAATGGAGCTGAGAATGTATCTAAGCTTTTTAGTTAAGCCCCAGGGGTTCAAGGCCAGGCTATGTTGCTGTTCTTTAACTTATATTTCCTTGTCCAGCAGAAAAGGTACCAGATGATCACGCCTTCTCCTGGCTTTTTACCCAGTTGACATGAAGGATTTTTACTGAGGTTGGACATGGGTGAGGTAGGGAAGAATAGAGATTCTTACGCTAAAATGACAATTCCTTAGTGATCAGAACAGAATCTACATATTGGAAGAAGTAAGAGCTTACAAGGACAAATACATGTTCTAGGATAAAGGGTAGCTGACATAACAAATGAAGTTATCATTCCATGGTTCCAATGATAGGTGGGAAGTAGATTGGTATTAAGAATATCATGGAGAGTGATAATGATTTTGGTGAGTATAAGTTTTTCATTGAATTAGATTTAGCCAAAACTGGTTGTCAATTAGTTTTGGCAATATCCAATTACAATATGGCTAATATAATCCAAAGGTCAATAAAGTTATTTAAGATTTGTGTTAACTCAAGAAACTATGGAGGAATATGGCAAGGAAGGTAATGATGTCACTCAAACATTTCCACATTCAAATATTAGTCCATGGTATACTGCAATATGGTAGATCATCACTAGCACACATTTCCATAAATATAATTCCATTCTTTATTTTTCTTTCATAATTCTTATACCCCTCACTGTGGGAGCGACTTGATCCCTTATTTCTAGGTCAGTTTGAACTCAGACTCTGGGATGCATAATGTCCTTGCCCACATGTAATGTAAGGATTCTGAGGACAAAAATTCAGTACTCATCATCAAGTCCAATTTGTTCTAACAAATTGGTAACGAAATTTATGCCCTGTTTCCATGAATTGTCCCAACTTCATACAGCAGTATTATTTTTTTTAAAAAAAGGGCTGTGAAATATTTTATATAGGAGCATAATGCTATTTAATGCTTTCAAAAGATGTCTGCAGAGCAATATGTAGAGTGAATTGAAAGTGAGAAACCTTAGAGACAGAGAGACTGTTGAAAAGGACTTACACGAAGCATATGGTGTAAGTCAGGACCAGTGTAGCAAGGAAGAGATGGGGAGGTAGGTCTGAGAGACATTTGATTTGAAAGATGATGATTATAAATTGAACTATTATTTAGAAGGGAATAAGAAAGATGTTTCTGACTTGCTGTTAATGAAGACATGGCAATACCTTTGGTGGAAAACGGAGAATACAAGAGAAAAACACACTTTTATGTCAAAGTTAATATTTTCTGATTCAGTCATCTTAAACTTTAGGGCTTTGACAATATACATTTAGAAATATTCCTCAAGGGAATAGATCTGAGTGTCTACATTTGGTGATGCAAATCAATAAGGGTGAATGAAAAGAAGCCAATTAATTGGATGTTAGGAAATCATGGTTCATTCTAAAAGAGTAACTGGGTTGAACGCAAATTGGAAAACGTTGAGAAGGGAATGAAATCTAAGACAGAAGAAGGAGCCAGCACTTTGGGGATTTAGTGACAAGTGAACGAGTACTCACACACAGAGAGCTAGCATCATTTTAGGTCTGGAGCTTATTTAAAGAGAAAGAAGAATAATGTTCTTGAGCCAATTTGCTCATACGTTGATTCACTATCACCCACAACTCTTTGATTTAACTGCTATGTTCCAGCGGTGGATCTAGATGCTGTAGAGTCCAAGGTGAGCAAGAAGTTGTTCCAGTGTGGCTCTCACCATCTTCTGCAAAATGGCACAGTCATGCTGAGTCATTCTTCCACTAACTGAGAGAGAAGTTTCCATCACGGACAGCATTGTGTTTGGCTAAATTGCTCACACTGGCTTTCTATATTGACCAAGTTCATTGCATAATTAATGACCCTTGACTTCACTTTGCTTGTGTCAGACACAGTCAATAACTAGGTGGCAAGGCCTACAGCCAAAGCTTTGAAGAAAATGATGTTGATTGATCAAAAGTGCTAATGTCTGTCAAAGTGTCCTATAAACTACAGCATACTACGAAGACAAAATTGCCATTACTTTCTCCTCAAAATGAATTTATCCTTACAAGCAACAGACTACCTACCATTCAAAGCATGCTTTTGTGTCATGTGGAGCTGGCTTTATGGGTTGTGATGCTATAAAATAAAATATTGTGTAGTTTTCTTGGCAAACATGTAACATGAACCTGTAAAATCATACATAACCACCTACTGTGGTTAATTTTAGGTGTCTGCTTGGCTGTGGGGTGCCAAAATATTTGGTCAAAAATTATTCTAGCTATTTCTGTGAGGGTATTTTTAGATAAGATTAATATTTAAATTGGTAACTTTTAGTAAAGTGGCTTATCTTCCATAATGTGGGTGGGCCTCATCTAATCCTTTGGAGGTGTGACTAGAGCAGAGATCAGCCTCCCTTGTGCAAAGGAGAATTCTCCAGGAGAATTTTCTACCCAGCAGGTTACAAACTTGCTAGTTTTCATAATCATGTGAGTCAATTCAATATAATGTCTCTAATTTCACATGGATATTAATACACACACACACACATGCACAGGACCTATTGGTTTTGTCTCACTGGAAAGTCCTGACTAATACACCTTCTCATCCCAACAAATCTGGAGTATAGGCATATGCCGAAGCAATAACAATTTTTAAAAATTCATTGTGAAAGATTAGTAAATATCATTTCAGCGTAAATTTTTAAAAATAAACTATTAAAACACATGTAATAATAGCACTGGAATGAGAAATCAGTTTTCAACCAATGTTTTAAAAACCCATTTTGATTCCAACTAAGCTAAACCTGCACTATTTTTTGAATTTCCAAAGGCAATTTATTTTAAGTTCTCTACCCAGTAGCAGCTTAAATTTTAGTGACATCTGAAAAATGGCTTACGGAATTTAAAAAAAAAAATAGCTTCAATGGATAAATATAAAAGGAAGCATTGGTATTTCATTTTTGTCTCAACAACAATTTCCTTTTGGCCACTGGACTTAAGTTTTCTTCCCAGGTATGTCAACGCAAAATGTACCATTTTAGCTTCTTGAAAACTGCCCAAAATGTGCCAAATATAAATAGATGCAACATAAAAAAAACCATCATTTTTCTTTGAAATAGTTACTGTATAAATTGTGAAACACTAAGTTATTGCTCAAATAAAAAAATCATTAGCGTGATGCATTAACATGGTTCTTCCATATTTGCTTTATTTCATTCCTTTTCTCTTTGGTATAAAACTTTGAATGACAAGTCGCAGCTTAGAAGCACTGTCATATATTTATTTCATTTCTTTGATGCAAAACTTTGTGTGCAGTTGTTATTCCCATTGTAAACATGAGGAAAATAGGAATTTATTTTCCCAGGCAGCGTATACAGTCATGTGTCCCTTAATGATGGAGAAATGTTTTGAGGAATGAGTCGTTAGGTAATTTATCTTTGTGCTAACATCATGGAGAGTGCTTACACAAACCTAGATGCTACAGCCTACTGCACACCTAGGCAGTACAGTATAGCCTATTGCTCCTAGGCTATAAACCTGTACAGCATGTTACTGCACTGGATACTATACGCAATTATAATACAATGGTAAGTATTTGCATATCTAAACATAGTTAAATATAGACAATGTACAGTAAAAATAGGGTATAAAAAATAAAAAAATGGTACACCTATATAGGGTATTTGCCATGAATGGAGCTCGCAGCCCTGAAGTTGCTCTGGGTGAATAAATGAGCGGTGAGTGAATGTGAAGGCCTAGGATGTCACTTTGCACTGCTGTAGACTTTATAAACACTACACATTTAGGCTAAAATAAATTTATTTTGAAAATTCTTTCTTTCTTCAATAAATTAATCTTAGCTTCCTATAACTTTTTTACCTTATAAACTTTAATATTTTTAACTTTTTGACTCCTTTGTAATAACACTTAGCTTAAAACATAAAGGCATTCTTCAACTGTACAAAAATATTGTCCTTCTTTATATCTTTATTCTATAAATTTTTTCTACTAATTTTTTTGTTGTTAAAATCTAAGACACAAACACGCACGTTAGTCTTGTCCTACACAGAGTCAGGATTGTCAATGTCACTGTCTTCCACCTCCACACCTTTCCCACTGGAAAGTCTTCAGGGGCAAATACAGTCAGTCATGGAGGTATCATCTCCTATAATAATAATGCCGTCTTTTGAAATAGTTCCTGAAAGATCTGCCTTAGGCTGTTTTATAATAATTTGTTCCATAAGTAGAAGAAGCATACTCTAAAACAATGATGAAAAGTGTAGTATAGTAAATACATAAACCAGTAACATAGTCATCTATCATTACTAGGTATTATGTACTGCACATAATTGTATGTGCTAGACTTTTACACCACTGGCAGCACAGCAGGTTTGTTTACACCAGAGACCCCACAAAATGAGAGCAATGCATTGTACCACAATGTTATCATGGCTGTGACACCACGAGGCAATAGGAATTTTTCAGCTCCATTATACTTTTTTGGGACCACCATAATATATGTGGTCCATCGTTGACTAAAACGTCATTATACAGTGCGTGGCTATAGTTATGCTGACTCTGTGATTCAGATTTTTGACACCAAAAATCAAATATCCTTTTTTGGTCATTATTCTCATCCTTGCCTCAACCCACCTTAGATAAGCTCCCGCTTCCTGCAAGGTACCATGATGGCACTGGAGCGTATGAACAAGCACATTGTTCATGGCTTCTGGGGACATACAGCAAAGTTCAGGGAAGCAAACCCTTCTGTGAAGATAAAAAATTAACAGGGCTAAAAAAAATTAAGAGAATAATGCTTTTAAAATACCTTCCAGTGTATTTTCCTTTTCCATAATATGATTTTATTTCTGGATGTTCTACTACAGCATTTATCTCATGGATAGGAGAATGAATATCCCCTAGGAAAATATGGGGGATGAGCCTCAGAGGGAAGGAGAGAAAGACATAATGAGAGAAGAGAAAGGTGGGGAGAGCTTAGAAACAAGCATTCTAACTTTGCCTCTCTGTTTCAAAAGTTAGGAATGGAGGGTACTAAAAACCTCAGATGAGTTGGCAAATGTGTCAGAAAAGGAGATCTCTAGGAAGTAGCCTAAACTTAGCTGGAGATCTGTACCTATAGAGCAGATTATGGACTTCAGAAAGGGTGCCAGCTCAATGACCCCAGAAGGTATAAATATATAAAGACATATATTAATATATATACACACATACACATACAAACACACGCATATATTTGACCCTTGAACTACATGGGAGTTATGGGCTCTGAACTCCTGCACAGCAGAAAATTTAAGTACAGCTGACTCCCCCCAACTGAACTACAAATAACCTACTGTTGACCTGAAGCCTTACTGATGAAATAAACAGTTGATTGGCACATATTCTGTATATGTATCATACTTTGTATTCTTACAATAAAGTAAGCTGGAGAAAAGAAAATGTTTTTAAGAAAATTAGAAGGAAGAGAAAATATGTCTACTATTTATTAAGTGTACGTGGATCATCATAAAGCTCTTCATCCTCATGATCTTCATGCTGAGTACGCCGAGGAGGAGGAGGGAGAGGTCTTGCTGTTTCAGGGGTGACAGAGAGAGAAGAGGTAGAGGAAGTATAAGGGGAGGCAGGAGAGGCAGACACACTAGACGTAACTTTTATTGAAAAAACTCTGTGTATAAGTACACAACACAATTCAAACTTCCATTGTTCAAGGGTCAACTGTATACACACATACACACGCACACACACACATGCACGTGCACGCACAAAGAGGAAAATGAGTATTATACATTAGTGGTTCCCAGATGACCAGAGCTACTCTATGATAAAGTTCTCACTTATATATTACAGAATGACAAAAATTAAAACAATGTAGCTAGATTTTTGTATAGTTACATTTTTTATTTCAAAATATTAAGGAGGTATACATGTCTTGGTTACATGGACACTTTGTATAATGCTTAAGTCAGCGTTTTTGGTGTGTCTGTCACCAGAATAGTGTTCATTGTAGCTTATAGGTAAGATTTTGTCCCTCGCCTCCCTCCCAACCTCCCCTCCCTCCCAACCTCCCCTCTTCTTGGTTTCTAACGTCTTTTACATGTCTTTAAATATGAGTACTCATCATTTAGCTCTCACTTACTAGTGACAAAATCTGCTGTTTGGTTTTCCATTCCTGAGAAACTTCACTTAGTATAACAGTCTCCAGTTCCATTCAACTTGCTGCAAAAGATGTTATTTCATTCCTTTTTATGGCTGAATGTA